>CAJNDV010000525.1:19960-52290 GCA_905221635.1 Symbiodinium sp. CCMP2456
CAGCTGCCTTCATTCTGAATTCTTGCGACCCTCTACGCAGACACTCTGAGAGATAATTTCCACAACGAAGAGAGTCTGTCTGAATACCCGAAGCTCAATATAGAGATTAACTCCCAAGATAGCCTTCGCTGTAGTCTCAGATCAAAGCCCCAGCACCACGTATGACTGAACGTGAACATTGACTGACTTCAATTCCCAAACAACAATATCCCGAAGACTAACCTGCCATTAGACATTACATTGGCCCCAATGGTGACAGTAGTCTTCCAGTTCATGTTCACCCATAAAGGATGCCTTGTAGATTCACGTCTCAGTTCGTACGGATCAAAATGTTATGTCGACTTGCAACCCCATTATGTATACATCCCCATATCAACTCCCATGCCGACATGGCTTTTAATTAAAACCCATTGACGTCTTAGACCCCGTGCCCGCCCAAGTTTAGGTCTGTTCCGAGGCCCAAAAAAAATCAGGCGATCCGGTGCGGCACGTGTTAGGGGATGGGCCGGTTGGGCATTTGAGCGGGAAGGGAGTGCGCAGCCCGACACCCGAACACCCTAAAGTTCGATGCTGCGAAGCTCTGTCTTCTGGAATGTCAGAAAGAACCAGGTGACTCAAGCAAGCAGTCAGGTATTCAAGCCTCGTAGCCACACCAGCAGTAAGCAGTAGCCGTCGCAGAAGTAGCACCAAGCAGCAGTTGTAGCAAGCCCTATGTCGTTACGTATCAGCAGAAGTATCACGACCACGGGCCTTCTCCTGGCTGTCCGCGGATATGGAGGTTGACGGCTCCTTTTCGGCTTCACGCCGCTGGAATAGCCAGGCTTCGATGTTCGGTGCGTCGGGACATGAGAACTCGAAGAAAGGTCACTCTCGTGGAGTCTTAGTGCAAGCGCTGTTTCCACGTCCTGATCCGTGCTCTGTTCAGTCGCGATCTCCGAGTCAACACCTGCACGAGGAAGAGCAGCTGCTAAAAATGCAGAGCGATGAATGTAAGAGCTTGAGAATAAACCACTTAACGGATAAATTGCAAAGACTACGCAATTCAATTACAGTCTTCCAGAGATACGCTGTGTGTGTATCTGAAGCAGGGAGAGAGAGAGAGAGAGAGAGAGAGAGGGAGAGGGGGAGAGGGGGAGAGAGAGAGAGGCAGAGAGAAAGAACGCCCTTTCGCGGATAAACCAGCAAGCCAAGCGTTCATGGCCTTGCGATGGACTGTTGGCGAGATGCTTTGTCTCGGCCACAAAGCAAAATGTCGCCACAAACCTAGGGAGCGCGGTGGCGTGCGTTACATTAGAGCCGACTTGGGCATACAGTGACTTAGACCCTCGGCTTCCGGATTGAGAGCACCTGGGTTTTGGGTGCGCCGGAGTGTGTATGCCACCTTCCGGCAGACTTTCAAGCCACGACCAGGAAGCCTGCGCGCAGGCTTGTCAACCCACCAAATCATCCGCCGAGATGCAACACCACGTTGAGCCCAGCGCTTATGAGCCAGTACCAGGAGTAGTTCTCCAAGTTCTGATGCCTTGGTCTCTCGAAATCAGAGGCAGATGCTTTTCTGTGCACACATTTCTGCGCGAGGCAGGCGACTCAAGCAAAGATGTTGGTTTTAATCCTCAGCTTTATTTGCGGTCAACCTGCATGCACACATTCATGGCCGAGCGAGTACCGTGGAGAACTTTGGGCCTTAATAACAACATCTTCTTCACACGACTATATAAGACGCAGGAATAGCGTGGTTTAACCCTTTGGCAGCCTGCCACATATGTGCTCTCGCTGCACAGTCCTCTGTCCAACAGCACGGCCTCGTGCACCGAAAAACGAGTTGCAGTTCTCAGGCCCACAGAAAATATCGTTTGCAGCGCCAAACCACGAAGCGGCTGACACCGATACCCTAGACGGCATCGACGACAGCCGCATTCAGGCACACAGGTCATCAAATGCAGGAAGGAGAATCCTTCAACCTCGTCCACGACTACAGTAGAACCGGAATGAACCGGGCACACCTTAGGCCTTCAACCCTCGTGCGAGCCAACATGTGTGCAACACACCCACGCTCCTCGCAATGTCACTCGCTTCCAAGCGGCAAAATCCCAAAGCCGCCTGCAAAGCCAAGGGCCCCCGCAAGGAACAAAGCTTGACCTCATCAGGCCCAAAGCTTCGCATGAAAGGTTTAGGTGTCAGGTCAGGAATCAGTATTCAGGCTTCAAGCCTAAAGCTAAAACCACAAAGGCCAGGCTCGGGGCCCCGTTTAGTCAACCTTGAATTCAGGGTGCCCCCGGGCCATCGCTCAGGGTTTGGGGTAAGGGGTTCAGGGCCACTGCGCTGGCAGCTGCGAGTCCCGATGACTGGAATGCTTCACAGGCCTCTTGCTTGGGGCAATGAAGCTCGGCACATAAACTCCGCAAAGACCCCACTGGCCAAAGTTCTTGTTCTTGCAGCTGCCGATTTTCAGAGGCATCATCATAGGCACTCCGAAGGAACCAGTGACAACTACATCTAACTACGTTCCTAACACCATTGCGGCGACAAGGACGTCGCTGACGGCGACCAGCTAGAGGACAGTCAAGACATTCAACGATGGGGACTACGAGAGACGACGGTCCGACCAAGACTACTGCTTGTTCACTTGTTCCACTATGATTGAGTCCTGTTTGCTTAGTTCGAATACGTTTTACTGCCCTTGATTGCAGAGTACAGAGGCATTTCTGATCGCGCACACCTTCCCATCATTTTCATCAACATGCGCACGAGCAGGGAACCATGGCCACACGGCTATCGATTTCACAACCGTGCTATCTGTATTGAAAAAGGTTCGTTATTGCTCAATACTCTTTCTACTGCTTCGATAATCGTTACTTGTCGTTCTGCTTGATCCATGCCCAAACCCTGATTTCGTAAGCCGCTGGCTCAACACTGACATTGCCCGGTTTCGCTGCTCGATCCTCGCTGGCGCATGGCCGTGGAAGACTCGTTCAGAGGATAACATGGCGAAAGTTCTGAAAAACCTGAGCAAAACACCTGGGCCGGAAAGTCTGTGACTTGTATTTACTAATCTGTTGCCTTCAACATCAAGCCGGTTCTCGATAGTGAAACCCAGAAGCCTCCTCGCCGATGAGCATGGAAACCCTCCGCGCCGAGTGGAACCACAGACATAAATCCAAGCATGGACACATTATGGAAAGCCTTACTCCAAGGGAAGCATACTCAAGTGCGCAGAGTCCGTGATGGATGACACCCGACCCGAACCGGAAACCTTGTCAGCAAAGGTTGCACCAAGAGTCTGGTTGTCCGAGAGGTCTGCAACCATGGCAGATATCCTCAGATATCTCTGCTTATTGAAGTTTATTAGCAACCATTCAAATCGGAATGTCGCCGAGCTTTCTACAGCGAACGGCGCAAAACCCGAAGAAGCTGCACTCCGTTGTCCACCCGGCTTCAGCTGCCGTCCAAGCTCCACCCTCAACATCTGCCTTCTGAGCTCAACAGGCCCACAAGAAGCTCCTAATAACGTAGGATCGTCCTGGAGAACCCCTAGTTCTATAATCCCAAACTAGTAGCAACCTTACTAAACCCCAATACGAACCCAGAGTTCCCGAAAGAAGATCCTATAACCTCCAAGTCGATGAGCGCAGCTGGGAGGACGCTGAGCATGGCGGAGATTGTTGCGCCTTCCGGAAGGCACATGGGGATCTCCCCAAAAATCGGGGACCCTATAATATAGTACCCGAAATAGTAGGACCCTTATTATAAGGACCCCCAAATAAGGCACCCCTTATTTTTCGGACACTCCCACAAGGGAATCAAAAGGAAGTCTGACTCAGGGAGGGCTTCAGAACTCTTACACTCGGACTAGCGGGTTTGGGGCTTTTTTGTGTAATTACCCATAAGCCCTAAAGTAGTTCTTTTGTGGGGTTCATATATAGAATCTTATAAGGTAACCCCAAAAAGAAACTACTATGGGGCCTATGGGTAAGGTTGCAAAATTGCAATCACGTTTAGGAAGCAGAAATGTTACGATCTTCTCGTGGTGACCGACCTGACATCGTGAGAGCTGCTCTAACCCTATAGACACTGCAACAAAAACATGACGTCTTCGACCTAAGATCAACCGGGCAGCTTTTCCGCATTTTTCCGCACTACGATACAGGAACTCCCTCTACGAAATCGGGGGTTTCCACTTTCGCAACTGGCACAACGCAGGCAAGACTTCGCGACGACTGCTCCAGGCTAATTAATTACTTTCAGAGTTTAAGGCTTACAGCTCAGGGTCACAAGACAGAATGAAAGTACTCTGGCAAGTCCAGTTGCCAGCGGCATTGATGCCGTCTTGCGTAAGCGTCTGGCCAATAAGCAGCGAGGACACAAACCTTGCTGGATGGCTTGGGCGTCAGGGCCCTGGCTGTGTAGTATGCAGACCCCTGCATTTCCACATGCTCTGCAACCAGCAAGCGGCTCTGAAAGTCACGCAGAGATGATAAAGGAAACAAGGTTAATGAGTCTATAAACCCACGGGAACTGATACAGGACCTAAATCAACTTTGATATCAATGCTCGGTATCCATGTCTCTATGGAAGCTTCACAATACCGTCATGCGATGTCGTGCCAATATGTACCATCCCACTACAACGCCCAATGTGCGTTCCCCATCATCCCTGCAGAACCTAGTCTAGAGACGAACCTCCAAGGCTTCCACGCTACATCGGGGTTCAAGGCAGAATGTCTACACGAGCAGTAGACACGGCAGATCTTGATTACTTGTGCCTAGCCTCCTGGCTACTTCTTAGGACAATATACTCATGCTGTTGAAGCTGTGTGAGCAGATTGTGCGTGTGATGTATGCATGACTTATACATGTACAGTACAGGGCCGTCGACTTTTCAGAGATAAGGGGTGGGCGGCTGCATGTGGCTTTGCAAAGTTGTTCACACATGCGTAAAAGAAACTGGTCGCAGGCAAACGCACCTGCTCATACGTTACATGCCATGCTTGCACTGCACAAGTGGATGAACGGCGCATGACACGTGGCATTTCATGGCAGCACATTACGTAATGCTCTCGCTGCACAGAAGGACCGTGTTCGTGCAAAGGGGTCCGATGTAAGCCAAGTGTAACCAAGCGCTTGATTGCTAAATGTTTTGCAATCGTATGCATGTGCCTATATGAATGTGCTTTGTATATGTATGTGTATATACAGATATATACAGATGTACCTCACTCTCAGTATACTAAATATCCATGCATGTGCGTTATATGCGTACGTGCATCAGCCGGGGAAGAAACGCATGCAAGAGTGGACTTAATTCGCTAACACACAGCGTCATGCGATTAAACTCGTGTATTTGCAATATTCTCTATGCAAAGCACCGTTGAATAGGCACAATGTAAGTGCACATACATTCAACTCATACGTCCATACCAACTTCATATGTGACCACGGGCGTGTCCGTGTGCGTAGACGAACACACAAACACACATTGAGCGTACACAAGCACTATGCTCGTCAAGGTGCTGCATCACTGGCCGAATCATGCTTCCTGTTCAGGAGACTTGGGCTGCGATGTCGAAGCCACGAAAGCAGATTCAAGACTCAATTTCGGATCCAACGGCTTCGCACCGCAACACGTAGCACAAGCACCATAAAACCAAAGCCCTCACATCGAATCCTCAAGCTTCCAGCCTTGGGTCCCTAAACCCTGTACCCAGAACGCGCTTGGGTCCCGCAGCCCCGTACCCTACATGCCCTCATGTCGGTCCGATGATGGCAAGGAGGATGAAGGGCTTACGGCCATGCCTGAGCGGGCTTCGGTCTTTGGCTCAGAAGGCATTACAAAAATTGACATAAATGTATAGAGCACATTATAGGCATAATATTCACTCAATTTTGCACATTTTTTGAAGGTTTCGCAACCTTGAATTGACTCCTCAAAAGCCGCGAGGACTCGCCTAGAAAGGCTTTCCAACAGTCCAGAATCCGAGAATTTTCTGCGAAACCCAGCAGTGTCATCTTACGTCGAACCCTAAACGAACACCCTTGTGATACTCTAAGTCACCGAACGAAATCGTATCCGACTTCTCAAACCCCTATCCGCCTCTGCCACTAAGCCCAACGCGCTTGAAGTACCCGTGCGCTTGCGAACGGCTGTGGTCGCGGAGTAGCAAATCGATAAGCCGAACATCGACAACGATCGAAAAAGTTAACATCCAAAAGCACCGCAAAAGGCGAAGCCCAAACCCCAACAAGTCTGGTTAAAAAACCACTGAAGTTCAGCCAAAGTATCCATGTTTTGGCTACTTCTTATCCTGATTGGGTGAAGAGGCAGACATGCCTGTGTTGGCTACGATTTGGTGCTTTTGGGAGCACGAAATGGTCAGAAATCGCTCCAGTTGGGGCTCAACAAAAAAAGCCAAGCTGGACAAACTCTTGAACAATTACTCGGACCTTGCCCACGTCCTAGCCTGGCTCGACGGAAAAGCCTGCAAAGTTCAACAATTGCAGAAAACAACGCACCGACGACAAGCAGAAAACCCGAAGATCACCGAGAAATTCGCAAGGCACATAAACGAAAAACGCACGCAACATCGACGACATCGAACAGCTAAGAACTCGAAAAGTACGAAAATCGCAGAGCCAAACAATTGTGCACTTTTGGACGTTTCGAGATTTGCATCCGCAGCTGAACTAGAAGCCCTGGTGCCAATCCAGGAGTGGCCCCAGGAAAATGACGGCCACAGCACTGCCGACCTCAGGCAACTCCGAAGGCAAGACCACTGTGATGGCGAAATACTATACATACTGCCAGGGCTCTACCAACACTACTGCTACACTCTACTACGACGACTACCAGTGCTGCCACTTACTTCTTGTCGCGTTGGCATCAGTAGTTTGAAGCCAGGGAAGGGGCAAGGAGAGGGGCGTACGAACCGTCTCGGTCAACGGCACTTGTGTTCCTTCCTAGGGCCTGCCAGGCTCTTTGCCTCTTCTTGGCAAAGTATATATATATATATACACATATATATATATATATAGATGTATAAACATATATATATATATACACACACACACACCATAAGGGTTTGCAATGCGCATAGACCCGCAAAAAGCCTTGCATCTGCCTCTGGGTGTTGATCACTTTCCCAGCCATCGGAAAATCTTCTTGAGAACAGGCTACCCGAAAGACTATAGTAACCACTCTAGACTACAAGTGAATCTCTGCGGAGCGGACGTCGCCCGCCTCCGAAATTCAATCAAATTTACCCGTAAGTCCAGGGTCCAGACTAGGCCAGCCTCCTCTTTCTTGGCATGGCACAACAAACACACACGCACCAAACGAAATGCTCCCTGCTGACATGTCTGAAAAACCTGACCATACAGGATTGATGCCTCACATTCGCATGTGGTATATATCCCGCTACAGCTGGAAAGCAGGCAATGCAAGCAATCTATCTGCGCCTGCGCCGATGCAAGTCTCTGCCCTAGCTCAAGACCACGCCGAGTCTCCCCGTCTGCTGCAGAAATCATGGACATCGCTGACTTCGAATCATTCAATACCTGAGGAGGCAGAACGGACCGAAGTTTGACGTTCTTAAGGCAGCACAGCCACAAGGTACCGGTTTTGACGGAGGGCCCTGCAGCTCTGCTTCATTGCCTTTCTGTTCATGCCAGACCCTATAGGGATGAGGGGTCTGAAGTATACTGGCTATCCCAGGTCCAAGGCACGCGGTTTCGCACAGAACAGTGCTTGGAGAAGGACCACCTGGCGATGATGATGCAAAGCTTTGTTGACACGGAGACAAGATCCTCCCGATTGCAATACTGCAATACATCCCATACGGAGACAAAATCCTCCCGATTGCAATACGGCCACATCAAAGGATGTATTGCAAGGCATTATAAAAAGGGGCGAATAAACGAGACCTGGAGCACAGAAGCGGCTCAACCTTTAGCCACGAATCAGGCTCAAGACTTCCCACAGGATCACTGTTCTGACTCACGGATAATATAGGGGCCTAATAATTAGAATAGGGCTTGGCGGCCCATTATACTATAACTGTAATAATAAGGAACCCCCCAAAAATAGTATAGGTAATTATTTCGGCTCCTACATTACGCCAATTTATTACGCCAATGTTAAAGGCCCAGTCGTCCACGGGTCTTCCAACTCCAACTCCAAGTCGCTTGGGAGAGCTTGGAGGCTCCGCGACGCAGCTCGGCGGCACGCTGGCAGACCCGTCATCTAGGGACCTTAATATTGCGGCCCGTTATAGTATAACGATATATAATAAGGAGCCCCCAAAAAAGTCTAGGTAATATTATGTATTATTATTATTACTATTCTCAAGGCCCAAGGCCCTATATTAAACAGGATAAGCATGGACCCCCGATCCCCTGATGCTCTGAATGGCCGACGGCGTGCATTCCCGGTCCCAAATCCTGAGCCCGTAAGCCCCAGAATCAGCTTCAAGGCTTCAAGCTCAACTATAGCGTTTTTTTTTTGACGGAGGGGGTGGGAGGAAACATACTTATCTACGGACTTTGACTGAGGTGGTATGTTCCCAAGTTATTCAGACCTCCTCGGTTAGTAAGCCTGAGGCACGCATCCTCCAACTGGACTGACCCAGGAGGGCAAGGCGGGGTCGGATCGTCACAGTAGACGATGGACATGAGGAAGGCATTTTCCTGAGAGATGTCGAGGCTTCATCCATGGCAGAGGAACCCTCATGTGCGCCTTTGTTTTTGTGGGGGGGGGGGGGGGNNCAGGACGGTTAGCAAAAAGGTCTCTCAGCTGATAAGAATGACAAGGGAGTTTCAAAGATGTTTCTGGACGCCGTGCGCATAACCATGGCCGTTAGGAGGTAGATTCCTGTATATTCTGCCTTGTGTTGCGGTTAAAAGCTACGGTCTTGCACAGCCTCCGAAGCGGTTTCGCCTGATCAAATCCAAATCCGAACGAGGAGCCAAGTCGTAGAACAGCGCCCGGTTCAAGAATATGAAGCAAAAGCCCACGCAGACCACTGCGAGGAAGTGGCGGTTGCTTCCTGAGCTCTTGAGTGACCCTTCCGCCCCCCCGTTCACCCTAAACTTGAAAGCCCTTCTTAAGGCCCCAAACCCGAAAATGGCCATGTGACATCTCAACGCTCTCCAAAGTCGGTATCCTGCAATCCTTCTGAGTCATGGCAGGGGCTTGCCATGCCCTTTATGTGCTTAGGGATTAGAGGTTTGAAGCATAGGTATTTTGGGCGGATCAGGGCGGTATGGCGCATGGGGTCATGCTCCTGGCAGGGTTCAATCTAAAGGGCAATCTTCTTTTTCCCACCCGCCCAGCTGAGAGAGTCGCACCAATCTTGTAAGCTCTAGGGATTATGCTCTCACAACTCGGCACAACCAGATGAGGTGTCTCCGTTTGCAGTCGGTTTCAGGAGGTCCACTCAACACTGGTCGGTGCCAGCCTACACAACACAAGACAAAACCGACATAAACAAACTTCAGTTCCCACCAGGGCCATGTGCACCAAACTGCGACGTAGGGGTTAGGGTCTGGCATTCGTGCCTTACAGCCTTATCCAGGGTTTGGGGTATGTGGTTTAGAGTTCGGTTTCGACTCGCACACTCGCACGAAGGCTGGCACGGATTCATGAGTCGAGTGTTCGGCTTAGGGCTGCGGACATATTGTGTGCCCAGGACCGTACGGCTGCACCCGACCGCGGACCCGACAAGTCATAAACCCCAAACCACCCCCAATTAAATCCTCGCATGCCCTTTGTTGCAGAGGCTTGATCACTGCTCGCCCGGCCAGCTTTCCTGCGTGCCCTAGAGCCCAAGATACTTGTCAAGCCTATCCAATCGCTTCATATCCTGAAATCCATAGCAAGACCTCCAACAGAAGCAGCACCCTTTCTCCGAGTTTCGTAATCTTGCCATGGGTGCGCTGCGCGACGCATAAGGGCTCGCTGGCCGTGTCGGTCGATGGCTGTCAAAACAAGATTCAAAGAGTTCCTCTTGTAGTGGACTGCAGAACATTCGAAGCACGAGGTTATTGATTGAGGAATGTCATCTACTCGAAGCCTTGGACAGCTTCCTGACATAGAAGCTGCGGTAGGCAGACTCAAGGCTACAAAGGCTGACAAAAAAAACATGAGTGCGAAGCTTAAACGTCTTTGTGTTTCCCACACTCTCGGACATTCGACCATCTGGTGAACCACTTGCCCGAGTCAACTGCCTGGGTGTTGATAGGTTGTGTTGGGTCTGGTAGGACCCAGCTGCAGGGCGACCCAATGGCCTAATGCAATCTGAGAAAGAGATGGAACTTCGGAAGGTTGCAGAACAGCCTTTACAAGTTCGGGCTGCCGACTTTGCATTCCAAACTTGCCAAGCAAGCACACTCTCCTTCATCACGACGTCCTGATCTGGCCGAGGAAACCGCCTGGGACACCAATCTTGCTCTAATATAGACGCCTATTATGAATTACCCATATTATTCCTTAGGGTGCCCTATTCTATGTATACTAAAGCTATGGAGCCCAACACCCTTTTCCAACTGTTAAAGCCCCTCTACATGAAATCACCTTCATAGCCGCCGCCATATTCTTCATACCCTGAGCCCCGAAGCGGCAGAAGCTAGGCAGATGCCACCGTCTTAATTATACACTACCTATAGTCTCCATAGTAGTTCAAGGTAACCCCGCAAACGAACTACAATAGAGACTATAGGTCGGTACAACTCTCAATTGCCATACCTAGGCCCATAACTGCGCACCTCACATCGGACAAGCCTCCAACAGAAGCCAGAAACTTAGAACAGCATTATCCTCATACCCGCACGGCAAAGATCCGGGAAGCCCTTCATGAAGCTCATACGAGACCCTAAACATCCAAGCCCAAAGCCCTATAAACTCCCCTTCACCCGACACTGCTTCTGCTGCCAGAGCTGCTTCCCGCCGCTCCTCAACGTCATAGCCAGGTCGGCGAGCCTCACGGTGCAATGCAAAGGGCTTAGCGTTTAGGGCTTGAGGCTTTAAGGCTTTAGGGTTAATGTAAGGGTTTGCGCTTTCACAACTCGGACAAGCCGGGAAAGGTGTGCTTGCTTGGTACGGGATATCCGGATGTGTCTCATCTCCATCAAAAGGTATGGGCACGGTCGGCTTGATGAGCTATGGCTGCATTAATGATGACTGTTGTGGCCATGCAAGTGCATGCTCTACATGTTTCTGATCTTCCTGATCTTTGTTGGTGTTTGTTTTATCAACTGCTGTTGCCATGTAGGTACGCTAACTACAAGTACTTACGAAATTGCAGGAGCCTGGGGCCGCTCCTTATGAAAACAACAGGCCTCCACCGAGGGTTCTTGTCAAACACTTGTTGAGATGTCAGAAAGTACTATAAGCATCAACCCTGCAATAGCCCTCAGCTATAACAAGACCCAGCTCATTCATCCTCAATTCCTTGTCGTCCTGCCTTTCGTAGGCCAAGAGCACCTCGATGGCTGAGGAACTCTATGAAGCTCGAACTAATAAGGGTTCATCTGAAGGGGCTCTATAAGAGCTACTGTGGTGGGCTAAAGGGTATTGTGATGGCTTAGTATAAACACCTGACGGACAGCCATGCACAGGAGAAACAGGGATAACCATGCTTCTGCGAACGCACGCTTGAGCTTCACAAGGCTCTGCGAGACATGTTGTTTACAACCTTAACCTGCACATTCTCCTGTTCACCCAAAGGTGGGAGACAAGATGGGTCCAATAGCGCAGATTCAGATTTGAAACATGGAAAGCTGCTCAGCTTAAACATGCGGACAACCCCAAGCCGCAAATCCTCTGGATCCTACTGTAGGGGCCTTAATAATTTGAATAGGGTTTTGGAGTATTTTAAACTATAACTCTAACAAGGAACCCCTAAAATAGTATGGGCAATTATTAAGGCCCCTGTCCTCACCCTGGCAGGCCAGGTTGCAGCATTGGACCACTCCCGAAAAGCCACACGCGGGGCGCAGAAGGCCTGGAGTGGGGTCGTTTCTTCCTACAGCGCCTTGAGGCGGTGAGCTTTGACTAAGGGTTTCTGGGAGCTGCCCGCCCATGTAGCAAGATTGCCCGGCACATCAATTTGGGGTTTTTTTGCCTCCTACTTAGCAATTTAGGGTTTAGAGTTTAGGGCATACCTAAATTCTGCAACTTGCTCTGAGCCCAGATTTCGGCTCTCAGCCAGGAATTAACGAAACCTGCACTGCCCACTCGCTGGCCGCTACAGTAGCATCACCTTCGGCCACGGCCTTTCGTGAAGTCTTCTCATCAACGGCTGCACGCAGAAGCCCCGGAGAGTGCCAAGCTTCATGGAAGAATCACTCATATACTCCCAACATTTAATCATCACAAAACCGTTACACCACCGACGCCTCTCCCCATGAACCTTAGAAACCGAGTTGGAGCCCATGCACTGGGGCTTCAGCGAAAGCTTGCAGAAGCTGCGACCGAGGCAATGCCCTCAGTGGAACTGACGTGGAGCCGGTTTCGGCGCTCACACTGGCGCACGAGGAAAGGACAAGCAAGCGACCGATTGAGGTCAGGAATCAAAGCTGGAGAAGAATCAAAACCAAGGTTCCGCGATCTAGTGGAACAAAACAGCATCAGCAAATCATTCGGCATGAGTTCCAATGGGCATCACATCGTCAGTCGAGCTCGATCAGGCATCCGTCGTCCACATTTGGGGGATCGGGCTTGGTTAATTAGGAACCAAAGGCTTGTGCCTTAAGAGGTCCTTCAGAGGGGTTTAAAGTTCACACCACGTTTCTTCAAAACTGACTCGTATATATATATATATATATATGCTTGGCGACATTTGAGCTCGTATACTAAAATTCGAAACTATTTTGCTAGCTCAGATTTCCTGGGAGGGTCTTCACACAAAGGATGTGCAAAAATTAGCTCTAGGGTCCAATCACCTTCTTTGAGTTAACTTCTCTCTATCTCTCTCCCTGTCCTGTTAAGGCTTACGGCTTCATGATATAGCTCCGGGTAGCAAAGTAAGGGCAACTTGCAGAAACAACTAACCACGGTCAGGGACTCTGTATGTAAGGCACGCTGAAGTGCCAGAGTCAGGAAGTACCTAAGCATGGCCCTGAGAACAGTAGACAGGTCTTAATTCATAGGTAAACTACGGCTTTGGGGGGTATAGTATAGTACAGTATGGTATAGTATGAAGAAAAACGACAACGATTTTGTTATATATCTATACATCTATACATATATATATATATATATATATTTTTATGATCTTTACTGTACTCCCCCCTTGCCCAGCCCTGAACCCCTGGCCCTAGCGGGAAAGCGGACCGGAGCCAGGAGCCGCACTCGCAGGTGGAGACCAAGGACGCCAAGAACCTGCTCGGTGATGCTTGGTTCAGGCTTTGCAAAGCCTTTTCCCTATTTTGAACGAGGTCCCTCTGAGAAAAGGCCTTCCCTAAACCATAAACCCTACTTTAGGGTGCGGGGCAGTGTAGGGTTTGTGGGATCTGAGACATGGTCACCCATGGTCTGGCGGAAGGCATCTGAGGCGGGTCTCTCTCTCTCTCTCTCTCTGTCTCCCCATGTATGTGCTACAAGTATGTGTATGTGCATATGAGTACATACATACATACATACATACATACATACATACATACATACATGCATACATACATACATAACATCTCATTTCATTTCTTTTCCTTTCATTTCATTTCATTTCATGTCATTTCATTTCCGTTCCTTTCCTTTCCTTTCCTTTCCTTTCCTTTCCTTTCCTTTCCTTTCATTTCATTTCATTTCATTTCATTTCATTTCATTTCATTTCATTTCAGTTCATTTCATTTCATTTCACTACATACGTACGTACATATACACATATGTGCAAACTCGCTACTCATCTGTCTTTCTTGCTCTCTGTCTATCTGTCTGTCTCTCTCTCTCTCATCTGTCTGTCTCTCTCTCTCTCTCTCTCTCTCTCTCTCGTACTAAGGCAAAGAAAACGGATATGAGCGCAAGCTGAAGCAGCTATACAGACCTACAGAGCCATACATCCATGCATGCATGCAAGCATGCATACATAAAGACAGACCGAGGGACAACCATACACTCGTACATTGACAAAGTCATGCGCACACACACACACACACTCGCACGCATATATATATATATATATATGTATATATACAAATATGAATATGCATATCTGTATATATATATATATGTACACGGACGCATGTATGCATTATCTGCAGAATATGCTTACATGCAAACATGTCTATGTGCATGCATAGTTCCACATCTTACACATTGTGCATAGATCACATACGCTACACCACAGACAGTACGCCACACGATTCTGCTAATATGTACATACAAACATGCATGCACATATGCATATGGGTATGTTTTCTTGCTCACATTACTCGTGTTCGCTTACTTACTCCTCTGCTTACTGAATAACGCAATAACCATCAGTAACCCAGGAACCAACAAATGGACTAATCACTCAACTTGTGTTAACAATACAGCTGTTTCCGTCGCTGTGTCTGTTAGTCGGTCTGCCTGTCCGTGCTTTTTGCTTTATTATCTCTGTATGTATGCATGTCATGAACTACATGTATGTATGTAGGCAGGTAGGCAGGTAGGCAGATAGGCAGGTAGGCAGGCAGGCAGGCAGGCAGGCAGGCAGGCAGGCAGGCAGTAGGTAGGTAGGTAGGTAGGTAGGTAGGTAGGTAGGTAGGTAGGTAGGTAGGTAGGTAGGTAGGTAGGTTAGGTAGGTGGGTCGGTCGGTTGGTCGGTCGGTCGGTCGGTAGGTAGGTAGGTAGGTAGGTAGGTGAGCAGGTGAGTAAGTGTATGTAGATGTGAAGCAGTGCGTGTAGGTTTGTGTGTGTGTGTGTGCATGTGTGTGTGTGTGTGTGCATGATGCATGTAGGTATGAAAATACTATAGATAGGCAGGCAGGTGCGCGATTCAGAGAAGCCCACATGATTCCCCACCTGGTGGGCACGTCCCGTGTGGGGCCAAAGGCCTGTCGCCACAGAGCTGCGAGGTCAGACCTGACGGCCAAACGGCATAAACCCTTTCCAATCCCAAACCCTAAACGTAAACCCTTTTTGCATCAGGGCTTGTGCAATCGCCTGAATTTCTGAACCTACAGAAGTTCAGCTCTCATGACTGCGCTTCCATACCTTCCTGAACGTAAACCCCCTAAACCCCAGCAGCTGCTTTGACAATCACCTAACATGCACATCCGCAAGGCGATGGGAACGAGTCTCTGCTGGCCATGTACGGCGGCTTCGTCACTCACACTTGGTATCATTTAGGCCAACTTTCAGTCTTGCTACAAAACCGAGATCAGGTGGTGATGGGGTTGTGTAGAGAAAGTTTATTGTGAAATCAAGCTGTAAATGCATATGATCGTGCCTGCGAAAGAAAGATGGGAAATCTCAGGCTATCTCAGGCTAGACCCGTCTGGCGTCGGACCCAAGTTGGAAAGCACAACGTGGACTGACGCACATCTTTTCTGCTCGACGCTACCAGAGTCTGCACCTGAAACTGACAGCATCCGCCAAGCCCCAGCCAACTCTGTTCTAGACTCATGAAGATGTAGCCTGGTGGTTTGCAGAGGTGCTGGGATCCTCATTCATCTCTTTTGGAGATGAGGCAGAGTCTGAACTTGTTGTCTTGCAGAATGTGCTATCCGCATGCCCCAACAGGATGCTTCCTCTTCTCTTGCACCGTCAAGGTATAATGACGATGCTGTATCTATGACTACTGTCCTTCTGTCTTTTCCCTACAATAACGTGTACGCCGATAAATGCCAAAGTTACGATCATGGCCACTCTCTTCACTGTCAACATGCGCCAACATTGCGCCAACTAACTCTACTACGAAGATGGTGGCAAAAATGCCGTGATGAAGCCACTATTAGGTATCCTGGTCACACGGTGTGCCTACCAAACAAGATGATCAGTCTAGTTTAGGCTGAAGGTGGATCGTCAAGGTGGCGCATCGAGAGAGCGTGAGTTTCGCCCCGGCATCACTGCCACGTCAATGCGGGATCCAGGCTCCAGAACGATCCAGGAAGGGACATCTGCCTAAGACACAGCACATGGAATTGAGAAAGGCACGGAGCTTGGGGGCCATTCAAGACAGACCGTGGGACATTGGTTTATTTCCTTGAATTTCCGGCATGAGCTTGCTATAAGGACCTAGATGCCTGTTTGAGGGGGGCACTGTATGCTGCTAGTAACTTGTAGTGCACATGTACAATTAGATTGCAGACAGAGGAAGAGTGGTCTGAATTTCTGGGGCTTGTAAACAAGCCTTCGGTTTGCTGTGATAGAATCTGACAGAAGCTGTCGATGCACGTGCAAACCACCAAACCTTTAGAAGACAACAGCAACGAACCCACCTATCCACCTACTTTAGATTCAACCGGCTAAAAAGCAAAAACATGACGAATCGACATCTCAGCGGCCTGTTCCACGTGCTCTTGTCCCTGCCACAGGCAAGACTGCTCAAAGCGCATGCACGAAACACAGTACAATCTGTGCAGAGGTGCTACATGTTGGAAAGGCGCCCGGCCACATCAAGCAAGTTCTTGGAAGATCTAATACATGCAGTTAATAGCTGAAGCCCACATACGTTGCGTCCAAGGCACGTCCTGCTCACGTATGGTCGCACGTGAAGATGGTCCTGTTAAACAGGGGGCCACTCAGGCGAAAGAGGCACTCAGCACTCCATCCTTTCGACGCGGTCCTTCAGGTAATCGATCATGTCACCGGGAGCTGCTTTCAAAGGCCGATTAGCCTTCCCAGCTTCCACGTCTTCACAAATTGGTGCCTCTCTCTCTCTCCCTCCGTCTCTCTCTCTCTCTCTCTCTCTTTCTCTCTCTCTGGGTTGCTGCAATGTCTGTAGACAGGGATGTTGAGAATGTTGCATAAGAGACACGCGTGATTGTGCATGTAATGCCCTCTGGCGAACAAAACCGCTCCGGAACGGCCACGAGGTTGCAACTCATGCTCATGTTCATGCTTATCGCGGCAGGAAAATATATCTGCATGCTGATAACACTGGAATTACCTATGCAGGCTTGTGGATTTGACACATCGCCATCTGTTACAGGTTTGGTTTGGGATAAGGCTTCCAAGGTAATTACTTCAAGCACGTGGGGCAAGGTACAACTCTCGTGTTGCTTGCAGGCTCGGACTCACGTGGACAGATTCTGTATCTGCGAGCCTTACTTTAGCAAGGATGGGGGTTCATACTAGGGATGCTAAGGCTTAGGGAACCTTACAGATCCCATAATCTGCTAGCTGGTTCTCCTCTCGACTCGAGTTGCAGTTCTCAGAATACTTGCTTGCAGTCTCTTGCATGTTTATTGGCCAAGCCGTGCATTGAGAGCTGTCGTACCAAGGCGAAGACCTTTTAGGAAATGTAGGTTCACTATGGAGGTTCACCATGAAGCATTGACTACCATGCCTCCGTGCAATTTAGCGCATGTTCCCCAGATAGCTAGCACCGGGATGCACAACATCTCCAGTTAAGAAGTTGACAACGGGAACTACTGCATCATGCGTGAACTTCGCAGTACGACGTTTCGGCATCTTGTGCTGACCGTGTTGAACTGAGAAGGTTCCACCTTCGCCAGGAACAGCGCCCCAGGCAAACTCACCACATACCTTCCAGAGCAGGATGGTTAGTTTTCCGGCCGCTCCCAGATAGATCCGTGCGAGGATTCACTTTAGCCGTGTGCCGAAGCCATTCAGCAATACGGAGGCCTTACAAACTAGAATGTGTTGGGTTTTGAGGCATATTGTGGTAGTATATCTACAGTATAACAGTAAAGCGAGAAGGAATCTTATGGAATAGTACCGGGCATTCTGCGGAGCCGGATGACCGAAACTGCACACACTTCACAACGACAGGGTTTGGCTTGGCGAACCAAAACCTATGAACTCCAGCTGTTGTGTTTGCAAATACCCGAGAAGGACGTCGTGAAGCCCAGGTGCGAGTGAAAGCACTTTGCATCTCCAGGAAGCCCATACTTCCTGACACCACGGGCGAGTCTGAACTAGTCATTTTCCTTTGAGGGTTCTTTCTTAATCAAACATACGAAGCATACGTCCACAACGACGACAGGGATGACAGAACAGCTGGTCAGATGACGTAAAGCGGACAGTGAAGCGAATAACCTCCAAACAAACTGGGGCCGCATGACTTAAGGCAAGGGGCGGGGGAACAAGCACCTGTATGGCCCATATTGTTGTTTCAGGTTTTGGGTTCAGCAACATTTTGCCAGCATCGACACCACGGCAAAGCACGAAGAAGGGACGCCCTGTGAGTGCAGGCCTTTAACGCTGATATTGTGTCAGCAGCAACTCCAGAATGCACGGACAACATCACACATTTCTGACTGTGGCCAGAGTATGCCCACTCTGATGCCCCAACCCGTGAATGCTAAACCCAACGCCGAGCCCAGACCCCCACGTCTGCTTTGACCGAGCATCACTTTGGGAATCTTCCGATCATCTTTGGGCGGGGCGTCGCCGCAGTAGCCCAGCTGCAGAACATCAAAAGCTGGCCTCACTTAAGGCTGAAGGAAAGTGAGGAACAACGGCCGCACTATGGACGAGACTCAAACATCAAGAGCACTAAACTGTAACAGCGGCATGGACTGAACGGGTCATGGCTACTGACATCTTGCTTCTCGCATGCTTTGTGCGTGGAGTTGCCAACTCTCCCGTTTCAACTCTTATTGCAAGCCGTCGTTGAAGTAGTTGGTAGTGGTCATGCCCATGGTCTTCGCCGTTGCATCGTTTTCTGTCTAACCTACACAGTAATCTAAATGCATCGTCACCTTTAGCAACGCTTTCAGTTTTGGTGTTTCAGGCTTCAAGTCTTCAAGATTCCGTCATGACGGGGTGCAGAACTTGGGCTAGCGCCTGGCCACTTCCAAGCTGCAGTATGCCAACTCGTTGTCAAAGC
This sequence comes from Symbiodinium sp. CCMP2456, assembly GCA_905221635.1. Taxonomy (NCBI): domain Eukaryota; class Dinophyceae; order Suessiales; family Symbiodiniaceae; genus Symbiodinium; species Symbiodinium sp. CCMP2456. Next base: position 38,948 of record CAJNDV010000525.1, read on the forward strand.
AGTAACACTACTCAGCAAAGGCTTAAGCACCCGGCACACTCTCTTTCACAGTCGAGAGCCGCGTCTGGAAATTCGGAGCGAAGGACACGGTATCCTCGAAGATCGTGGCCTGGGCAAAGAGATTTCGAGCTACTCTCGGAAGGCCATGCAAGGAGGCACGACCATGGGTCTCAAGCCAGCTTCAACCGCAACTCAAACTCTGGAAGGCAACAACGGTTATGAGGTTGGGCTTCATTCACAACCCGCGGCGACGGTAACTAGTTTGGACGAAGCATGCTGTGTCGGAGAGCAGTCCGGCATAGTGTGGAAAGCTAATGCAAATTGAGGGTAGGTCCCGAATTGCCACGGTGTAGGGAATTGGTGAGGGCTTAGTTGATTGGAGCAGGACTTTCCAACTACGCAGAACAGCCCGGATATGACCCGTGTGCAAGTGTGGGAAACAGGGGTAGTCAAGTTGGGCTCGGGGCTCTTACAATGCCCGTGGGACACCCGTGAGCACTGGCAATGACACAGCCCCATGTGTGTGCACTCTGAATCATCAACCGTCTCCAACCCAACCCTTGCTGCCCGGGTCACACAAGTCAACTGCTCCTTGGAAGCAAGCGCAAGGTTCAGGGTTGCGGTGTTGTTGGGTTTAGGACATGGCGCCAAACAGCTCGGTTAAGGTGTGCTGACTTGTTCGCCTGGCAGAATCTAGATCTAGAGCTTCAACAAGGCACGTGCGGCACGACAAAAATCCACAAAGGAGGCCCTTTCATCCCTAAGCGCAGGAAAGGCTCGTCAATGACCTTCTCGTAAATCTGTCGGTGGGTGAGGGCCCGTGCCATCGACTCGTCGCAGGGGCACGACTCCTGTAGTCTGTTCTCTGCAATACATTTGAGATTCGGAGTGTCGGTTCCGGACTCTCTGGCAAGCGTGGTGTCGGTTTCTGGATTGGGGTATGCCCGACACTTTTTGAGTGTAAGTTGGTTTCGAGGCGTTGGATGGTCAGTCGGATGTATCCTGGAAAGGTTTGATAAGGTCCGCAGGATGCAAGCCCAGTCACTCTACCCACTACGACTGACTTGAGCATCGGCCAAAGCAATTCGAAGCTGCTCGAAACCCTACTACATCGGTTTAACTCGTGGGACTAACTAAACTACAGATCCACCGCCCTTTAATCCAACCTGATTAGAACCTATACCACACAACTCTGCATCGAATCAAGCCTCCAGCATCCTATAGCTCCATACCGGTAGTTAACCTGCAAATAATCACTTATAGCAGCTCCGCATCCCTGGTCGTGTTGGCGCTTCCTTGCCCAACTCTTGCGCCAGCTTTGGATCTGTCCTCCGCGGGTGTCTTCAGAGAAAGGGAAGAGGCAAATGCAGTGAACCCCGGGATGAAAACACAGGGCCTGCATGTCCGGTGTAATGTAAAAGCCTGAAAAAATAATAATTAGAATACGGTTTTGGGGCATATGAGACAAGAATTATACTGAGGACCCCCTCAACAAACAATAGCCCCCATATTATGCTGGCTTTAGGGAGCCTCTAGAGCTGCATGTCGGCCAAAGCAGGAATCCACAAAATCCCAAGGAGTGGCGTAGGAGCTATTTGCCAAAGCTGTGACGGCTTGAGGCGTCCTGGGATCCACAGACGGCCAGTAACTGACGTTCTTCGCGATTCCTGCTGCTTCCAGCTCCTCCATCTGGATCTCTCCATCATATTCTGCATGTAAGTTCTATATTCTCTATGTTTGACACACGCTCGGTGGGAAGAATGGATGTCTCGACAAAGCTACATACAGTACCGCCTCCCGACCTAGACCCGCAGATGCAGTCTCGCTCTGTGGCTAATCTATTTCACGGCATCCTCTGGAGAGGTGGCCGGGCAGGGACGGGTACTTCGTCCAGGGTCCAGCCTACGAGTTTTGGCACGGTATCTAGATACAAAGGGTGTGTTAAAGCCTGTATGCGTATGTAATATATATATATATATACACATAGATGCATATGCCTGTATGACCCTGTATGCGTATCTGCATGTGCATGTGCATATGTATATGTATATGTACGTACTGTTGCACATACGTAATTTGTATATGCAAATACATATATATATATATATGTGTGTGTGTGTGTATATATATATATGTGTAGCTATGTATGTTGTATGTATGCATGCATGCGTATAATTATGCAGGGAGGTATATGTAGGTATGCATATATATCCATACGTACATGTATGCGAACATTCACGTCTCTCTCGCTCTCTCTCTCTCTCTCTGCCGTGCCATCCTCAAAGGTCTCGCTACACAAAGGCAACACGCATGCGTACATACATAAATGTGTTTGATGTTACTTGCCTAGATTTTTGCTTTATGTGTGCCTTCCTTATCCAACTATGTGTATGACTCAAGAATCTGAAACTTCCCGGATGTCCTTTTTCAGCGTCTTCCTGCGCTCACGGCCCTCCTCCCCGCGAGCGCTGATCACATAAACCTGGGTAGTCAGTCCAGTCCGATACGAGTGGCAGCACCATCTCAACAACACGTTTTCCGGCTGCTAACGTGAAACTCCATGTAGCATCGCAGGCTTGCACACGGACTGGAAGATCCGCGAAACAACAAAGCCCCAAACCAGGAAAAACCCTTCCGGGCCATGCCATGCAGGAAACAAGTCACCCTGAGAGCCAAGGCAAAGAGTTCACCTACCTTCAGTGCGACCGACAGCCCGCCGCAAGCTAAATAAAGGTAAAATACGGAGAGCACTCTGTAGTTTGTACAAGGAAACCTGAACAAAGGGAAGCCGGGAAAGGGACCCGCGATTGCTTGCACTCCACTTTGCAGCCCCAAACAACGAGATGCGATGTGTCAGAAGGACGCTACAGTACTGAGTGCTCCTTTCGCCCGCTCCCAACTCACGGAATAAGAGCAAATGAAATCAAGCTTGTTGAGCCAATGTGACACGCTCCAGAGGGTCGCACTGAAACGGCAGCCGATTTACCTTTCATGGCAGGAGCAGATTCCTCGCAAATCTGAAGTTTAGCAACAAAGCTCCCGAACAGCAAATCCGGCAGGGATGTAGCCAGCAGCTTGTAACCTAACAAACTCGCACCACTCCGTACCCGAATCTTTGACTATAGTTAAACAACTAGACCCTAGAAAAAAAACTACAAAGGCATCCCGACATAGTTGACAGTGCCTGGCCTTCACGAAACCGCCTGGAAATATTACACTGAACCGACTGAACCGCACGATGTGCAATCCTTATTTACAAGAGTCCCTTGCCGGACCGCCTGGCGAGCGATACAAATATAGTTATAGTCACTCTATAGTTATAGTTGCATGCACTCTTTATACCGTTTCTGGGTAGCTGGGCACAATCCGAGCTAAACCCATGCAGGCTTCTGCCGAATGAGCAACCTCGAGCTCAAGGATCCTTGACTCCCAAAGCTTAATGTGGGGGCGCCGCACCAAGTAGAACAGGGTTTTGGAGCCCATTATACTAGAATTATGATAAGGGGCCCCCAAAACAGTATAGGCTAGGTAATTATTTAAGCCCCTATATTGTCCAAAGACTCTATAGAACCTAACCCCGAATACGGTAGCTACTACGAGCCTATGGCCGTGGCTTTCAGTTTAACAAAGCTCATGGACAACCCTATTTTCCAAACTCTGTTGTATGTCTCAATATCTAGGTTGAATCCCAAGTAGCAACCCGCTGTAGGACCACTTGAAGGAAACCCGTTCAATCTATCAACCTTTCTTTGTCCAAAGGCACTAAGCCTAAGCGTGTGTACGACTTGTTGTTGCCGGACCTTTATCGTCACCCATGAGCCCAAAATACACAACGCATTTTGGCTGGAGAACCACCTGGTACCTCCGACCTCGCACCTAATTTGACGACAGCGCGATTCCAAACATCTAAATACGAAGCCCTCGGCGCTTTTGAGGAGGGGCTGCAGTCACATGCCCGCCTGACGCCGAAGCTTCAGCCCTCCTGTCTTAAGACTCCAAACTCATAAACCCTAGACTCTAGACCCTGAACCCTGAAATCCTAACCCCGGACCGTTAACCCAAAAAACCTACAGCCATCCGTACACCCCTGAACCCAAAGCCCCCTTATAGATCCCTCTAAAAGGAACCCTGGAAATAAACCCCACAGCCTGTCGTTAAGTCCGGCCTGCCACTGTCGACTTAGTTTCCAGCGTGTGATTTCGCGGGCATCCGCCGCAGGGGCTTGCCACACCTTGGCTATGGGATTTGGGCCGGAGGGTTTCTGGTTTAGGGCTTTGTGGATTTTAACCTTTTTTTCTGGGGATTTAGTGTGTGTTTTGAGGGTGTGGGGTCTTGGGGTTTGGGATGGTGTGTTGCCAGAATGCTGCCAGAATATTAGCCTGCAACTTTCCTGGCAAGAACGTCTCTGATCCTGCTACACTCACCACCGCTGACAGCAGCTGATCCGTCACAGCATTCTTTTTGGAGGTTGAGCCGAGGGCTTCGTCACACTTGCACGAGAGTGTCTGCATGCAAGCTTCCCAGGTTAGTGCACCCCACGGTGAAAGGAAAGCAGAAAAGATGAGATGAGAAAGTATTACGATTAAACATCTTGGTCTTATTGCTATCACTGCTGTTACCCTTATGATTCTCATTTTTGATTGCCCGAGCCACCCGACTAGAAACAAACTGAACCGAGAAACGGCTGCATCGAGCGTCTCCGGCTGGGCCTTCGGCATCAAAGCGCATGGTACAGTGGGCTTGAGGTTACGTGTAAGGTTGAGGGGCCTATAAGTATACTAAGAAGACCGACATAGATGGAACAACTCTTTTGAGCTCGTCTGCAGCTTTGCCAAACCTCTTTGGGGCTTCTTAGAGCCTCCTCCCATCCCGGAGTCTTGATGGACCTTTAAGTCAAAAGCCATAATCGAACTGCACATATTGACTTCCTTGGCCTCTTGTAGTCTGCGCTGCCGCTGCGGAACAACCAACGGCAAGATGGCGCCTTAGGTCGGGAGAGTTGAAAGAATGAGGCCGGAGAGAGCACGTGTCTTTAACTATAAAAATGGTCATACTATGAAATATGCAACTTTTGCCTGTTTTGAAACATCAGGGCACAAAGACTGAACATTAGCTCAAACTGACAGGAGGCAGCAGCGGAAACATCTATGACGATGGAGAGAGAACTTGAAATCATAAATAACAACTACGGCAAAATTTGCATGTAGTCGAGTACTCAAGTCAACACTAACTTACCTCAGGCTTGCGAAGTCCAGATTGTCAGAGCCTTTGGACCTCAGAACCTATCGTCCACTGCATGGTTCCCTGTCCTGGAAGTGGGCTCCAAAATGCCCAAGCCCATAAAAGAGAGGAGAAAAGGTCTGAGTTGATGCATCTACAAAGCCACTGCCAGTGCCAGACCACCAACTCAAGAAAAAAAGAACTCTTCGTCTGAGAGGCAAAAACACCTCAGGAAAAAAGCAGCCTGACGCAAGCCCCTCGCAAACCCTGCAGCTGAGACACCGAGAAGAAACCCGCCGATCAGAACGGACACGTAGCCCCTGGGATCTCCAGGAAGCTATCGATTTTGCTTCACAAACAAGTCGCATCAGGCATGTCGGATGTGAAACCCTCACCGATGTGATTCTGCATGAGATGCCCCAGATGCTCAGTGTACATGAAGCACCTGCATTTTTATGTAGGACCTTGCATAAAGCCATCACCGGATCCTGAAAACGGGTTCTAACCACCCCGAGATCTCAACTCGAAGCACCAACCTCGTCTTCACTATAAGCGTTGACAGGAGCCAAGCAACGCCCAACGGATCATCACAGCCATTTTCTGTGTGTGTGTGTGTGCGAGTTTTAGACTTAGGGGAAAGGTAAGCCAAACCCTCAACACAGCACTTTCAGCTTAATCCCTTAGGCCCGAACTCTGAAAGCCATGCATGCAAACTCTCGTGATTGGTCCAATATCGGAGCCTTATAGAGTAGAATAGGGCTTGGGGGTATTTTGTGCTACAGTTGTATTTAAGCACCCGAAGGAATTATATGCACTTCTTTCTTGGCCGCATTACACCCTCCTTGTAGAGCGAGGGGGTCCAGGCAAACTCGAAAAGCAGCTCGTGTGCTTTGAGCCAGTGGGCTTCGCGAAAACAGTTAGCAGAGGGTGTGCCCGTTTCGGGGTACTAACTAACCGCAACCCAATATCCAAATATCATTGCCAATATATGTATATCTCAAGCCCAAATACCGTACCCCATCCTAGGAATCCCACCGAAGACTCACCTCAACCACTACCTTCTAACAGGATCCCAACCATCTAAATCCACCAAGAGTATCACCACCATTATCCTCCTTTGAAACCTCAACCCTTAACCCAAATCCTTGCCCGGTCCACCATATGTAATGACTCTTTCCTCCTACACTCAACATGCCACCATGGCAAGAGATTGCCCAAAATACCGGCTACCGAAGCGGGCATTTCTGAAGGAAGACGCCGTTTACTGTAGCGGAACTCAGCACCCGGCCCCCTCCCAACCTACACACTCCCGTACTACGACCTGCAGCAGACATGAGCTCCTGAATTTAAGATCCTAAACTCTTCAGTCGTGAGATTCTGCGGTGTTAGGACAGGTCTAAGGGTAGGGGTTTTGGATTAATCCCCTATAGTAAAGTAAGACTCCGGTAGGAACCCTTATACTCAGCATCCGAACACTGAACTCACCCGACCGACGGAGATGCGGAGCAGAAAAAGCGATAAGGGCCCGAGCTCCCCAAACTGCTGAAGATGACTCAGATCACAAGCCTCAGGGTGGTTTTTGCCCTTTGGGTTTAGGGTTCAGCAATTTGAATCTGCTGCTTCCTGAACCCTGAACCCTGAAGCCTAAATAAGGCAGATCCCAGAATGCTTCAGTGCTCGCCACAATCGTGACCCAGACTTTCTAGAGCCGCCAAGCCCACAATGGAAGGGGCTTAATAATGAGAGTAGGGCTCGGGAAGGAATCTCATGTCTCCTTTGCTGAAAACCTGACATGCTATGACTTGCTGAAGAGTCCAATGTCTAGCTCTGTCTAGCTTCTTCTACTTTGTGTAGCTTTTCCTAGCTTTGTCTAGGCTTTCATAGCAAACTGGAAATTGAGATCGGGAGGCCCCCAAACATCTACTGGCGCGAATGGAGGATTGTGGAAACTGAGGGTGTGTGTGCCATGAGATATTGAGGCCATATGGATGGATGGAAAACTGTAGTCACTGTTTTTGGAATTTGTCGCAGTTTGTCCTAGCTCTCTGGAACTTTTCCTCAGCTCGCACAGAGTAACCGCATTAGTATAGCACCTCATGTGTTGGCTCGTGTCATTTACTATGCTGATAATAAGGAATGTTCAGGAATAGTATTCGCAAGTATTCAAACCCCGAAGTTATTCTAGACCAGGGGTCCCCATAAGGGCGAAGCAAGTGTTGCCATGAGGGCTCTATAAAGGTTACTTTGAGGTTCAACCCTGAAGCAAGCAATCTTGAAAGCCCCTTCAATCAGTCGCCTCTCTGTTTAAGCCTGAGAGCTGCTAAGGCCCGGGGAATCGTCCTCCAGCGCGTGACGAGCCGAACCCAAAGGTCGCAAAGCCTTGGAAGACAAACAAAGCAAGAACCAAAGTGTAAATTAGAATAGGGTTTTGAGGAATATTTTACTATAGTTATAATAAGGACCCCCCCCCAAAAAAAAATAGTACGTTGTCGAATTTTTTTGCCACTCGCAACTCGGCAATGATTGCAGGGCGTAGGATTTAGAGGCAATAGGGGCTCACAGAAGGTTTCGGGTGTAACCAACATCTCAAGCTGTCGCCGGAAACCCTTGATGTGCAGATGCGAATGCGACCGATTCTTGCGCTCGGGAAGAAGCAGTTTAGAGAGGCTTGAACCTGCAAAACGACCCTGGGTGAAGTCTTGTTGCGTGCCTGCAAATCGCCACAACTCATGCCCCCAAGCTCAGATGGAGCCTGAAAAGTGGTGGCCCTTAGCCATATCGAGCGAGGCTCTCATGGGGCGGCTCTTCGTCTGTGCCCACAGAGTTCCTTGCAAGCTTCTGCTTTGTCGGGTGTGGCTCTGCTCGAAATCATGCTGAAAAATGCTGTGGGATGCGAGGCAAAGGATCCTACAGCTTCACCGGGCGTTAAGACTTGGTGGTGGAAGCTTGAGGTGCTGAACCTTGCGATCTCTGTGACACTGCTTGACCTTGCTGTAAGATGCACTGCACATAGCCAAGGTTGCACCAGACATGCTGCGCACATGGTGAACCTGTCCCGTGTCATGCTGCAGAAAACTCGTGCCACTAGGGTAGTGAAGGCAGATCACAAAGCAGGAACTGGCGTCGCATTGCAGGCCAGACTCTCTTCAGTTCCTTCGGTGATGGTCTCCGTGGAGACCATGGCACATACCGTCGATAATAGTCTTCAGACAGTTCGTCCCAGTGTGGGTTGCTGAGATCGGAGGCCCTTTATCCATCCAGGGCATTGGATTCGGAGCTCAGGAACCTTCACCTTTCACCTGTCTCGGGGTTGCGAGTTGGGTTGTCCAAGTTCTTGGTCTGTCAAACGTTGGACATCCGTGTTCAAAACATGCGGCGCACGCTGTGGCACCGTAAATTCGCACAATCTGCCGACGGTGATTGGAAAGGCTGTGATGTGATTACAAGACAGCTGTGGATCTGAATCGTTGAGTGTGACAGTAGAATCACGAGAACTGATCTGGTGTTGTTGCTTGCATTGAATCCAGCTAGACTGCGAATGAGCATATATCACCAGCGGCAAGGAGCAGACGGCGAACCCGGACAAACAACTTCGCAGAATTGCAACATTGTCCACAAAATTAGGGTTCAACTTCCGACAGGCATCTATGAATGTGTAGATTTCGAAAGCCTGCGAGTGCCCTTGAGTCGAAAGCTCAACCGCTTGCATCCGCTTGCTCTTTTCACACAGCAAACTAAAAGTCACGAAATAAACACCCAGTACACATGAGAGACAGAGAGAGACAAAGATACAAGGGTTTCAAAGGCATTCGGCAGCACACCGTCAAAACCTTCGGGGAAGCTTGGAGCATGCGGACCCGAGTCCACAAACACCAACACACCTCAACGGTGAACTGCTGTCAGGTTTCATCTGCTACAACCTTTACGAATCACAACATACCGCACCATACACTGTGCGAAGCCACCGTGGTAAGAGTGAAAACTGTCACTATCATCGTTAGTAGTGCCATCACCTCCTCCACTTTGAACGTCCCCCTCATCTCAGCACTACTTGAGGTTCCACGCACAATCCGAAGAGTCCGTGGCCCAAAACACAGAACCTTTCCACACACTGACACTCGACTGTACCAGTCTGGACCTTCAGAACATCGTCACAATACCTGTCCGAAAACAATGCGCACCGAACCCTGGCTGAGGGAGGTGAGGGCTCAAAGAGTTAGTTTTCCTTTAGACTGAAACTCTCCATACCAATGTGTCTATGTTCCGGCTGCTGCGAGTCCGCAAGATGCAAGGGGCCAAGACCGAGAAGAAGTGGTCTCTTGCATGCTGCGCTTTGATCCTGCACCATGAAGCAGCTCGCACCAAATCACAGCAAAGCACTGAAATTCAGGCACTGCCGTAACCATTAGACATACATATATTATGTTCGAATATGTTCTATTATATTTTGGCTCCCACATGGCAGCTTCCGAAGATTCCGCTTGGCAGGTCACACTTTGGCCACGAGCTAGTAGACTCTATATTATATGAGACTAGGTTGCATTACATCATAGCACGTTATAGTATATTATGTTATACCATGGTATGTCAGATTTGGTTGTGGTATAGTGTACTATATTTCATTGTATTGTATGATAATATATCATAATGTGTTTCGTTATATTTTACCACGCTAGTTATGTTATGTGTTATCATGTTACATCACATTCATATATCATGTTATATTATACTACATTACATTACATCTACATTACATTACATTCCAACATAGTATTTTATAGTACATTCGCATACACATATGTACGGAGACAGACAAACAGACACAGAGACCGACGGACGAGCGGACCTACAGACGACAGACAACCAGAAAGAGGCATGCAACGACATGCAGATATTGTCTGTACGCACTTGCCTTTTTGCATGCTGTATATGTATGAACGCACGCATGTGTGCATGCATCCGTGCATGCATGGCTGGCTTGCTGTGTGTCTATGTAAGAGTTCTGCATGGACGGACAATACTGTATCGTCTGTAGACCTAAGAAATAACACACGATGTACGAGGAAGAAAACGAATTGCTATACCATCTTCTGATACGTTTAAATGCATGTGTGTGTCGACGGCTGTTTCCCGAAAATTATGTAGGCGCCTGTAAATTTCAGGGCATTGTTCTCGACCCATCCTAGAATGATCGCTGACCAGTTCCATCACAATGCAGACCCTTGACTAACAAATCAAGGTTAAGGAGAGAAATCAGGGGTCGAAAGCCAAGGCAACCTCTTTTCCCGTTAGGACTTAATGTCCATTCGTCTGTGCAGTTTGAGGCCGGCATCTCTGGTTGTATTGTAGGCTCCAGAGACACATAGCACTTTAACTCTTTTCAGGGTTCTCTTTGCAATTGAAGAATCAAGTTGCCCGAAATTCCTCGCCATGGCCGATGCAATGCCCAGTGTGGCGACCAGACCTGGGATAGGGATGACAGAAAGCTGCCGTGCGGAACATGTGGGATCACTTGGGGTTGTCCCTCTTCTATGTTTTCTCTGTTGGCCTTTGTTCTCGTTCCAGGACGAGCTTCGCCACAACCTGTCCTGTAACGTGAATGCACGACCCTCAAACAAATCCAATCGGAACCTTGACAGCCCCAACTCTCCGAGAACACGGCATGCTGCCACTTTGGAGATCGTGTTGGACGGGTTCCTGGCTGACAGAGCTTTAGTTTCCCACGGTTTACCTGATTCTGTCGTCATCGGTCGCGCAAGTTCGAACTTTCTGGGACTACGATTCTCCCGTGTTCTGTCTGTGATCTCTTCCAAGTGGCCCCGCAACATAGACAAAATGGCAAGCGAAGCTACAATGGCTAACTACGTCGAGGGTTGAGTGGGATTACGGCTTGCGATTGTGGAACTAGTCAAGGTCAAAGCAGAACACAAATTGAAGCCCCCTCTTCAGCATTTTTCTGTGACCGCCGCAGTCGCCTTTCTATACACACCATCTCTTGCGGCCAGATGCGGTGCAAGAAAGTGTTCGGGCAGGGGCAGTTATAGGCTTTGGTACAGGTTTCTGGGCTCGAACATGCAATGCTGCATGTTGATCGCGTCGTCCCTGAGGAGTAGTCTGCAATCTTCTTCAGCGAATTCCAACCCGAGGCGGACGCTAGAGAGGCACTTGATGGCCCACTGTGTGAAACGGTTCTGCAGGCAAAGGCTCTCCGAAGGCTTCAGAAGGCTCCACTCGCTTCATTGGAGCTTGTCCTGATTTACGTATGCTGAGATTCTCTTTCTCTTGGTGCACATGTGCTTCCAGAGCCTGTGCATCAGTCTGTAAGCCTGTATGGATGCAGCAGCGACCAATCGCATGCAGTGCCACAGTACCATTTACAGGTAGCTGTTAGCCTTTTCACAGGAGCGTCCTGCGCGGAGTAGTCTCTGGCAGATATTTCCCTTAAGCAACATTCAGCCTGCTTCAGCCATCTTTTTTTGCGCCACTCTGACTTGCTACTGCGCACAACCCAAGCTGAAGCAGCAACTCTGTGCACAACGATGCCCCCGCGAAATGTGAATTGCAGGATCTTGTGAGAAATTCGGGGACCCACCCTTGATAGCTTCGCTGTCCGGGCTCATGAAGCCCTAACTCCCCAAGCCCCCTGTCAAGCTGATTCGAGCATGTAGCGCTTGCAGATTGTTGTGCTTTCGAGATCAGGGCTTTATATATCTCGAATGCCATCTTTGCAGCCGACTGTCTCGACCACCGCCGTACCGGCACTACCCCTGCACCTAGCACGACACCATAGAGAAAGGACAGTTCTTGACTCAGGTGGTCTCGTTGTGGTGAAATGCACTGAGAGCCATGATGGACGGTCTGTGTGTAGATGCGGTTGTCGGGTGTGCCCCCTGCCGGCAGCTGGTGTGCTAGGCTCCTCCTCTCTTAGGAGTGGGACTGTCGAAAAAAGGTCTGAAAATTTCAGAATTCGTTGATGGGCGTTGAGAGTGGGGCTTCGGGATGGTCCAGAGAACTGACTACTTGAAACCGACGGCCCAGTGCTTCGTGTAAGTCCGTAGACGCTTCATCCTCTAGCATCCTAGCCTTCGAAGTCCGCAGCAGCTACGTACTCATGGGGACAGGACGAGATTTCTGAAGGAGATGAAACTGAAGATCAACACCACAAAAGAATGTCGCACCACTACAAAGACAAGCAGCAGTTCGAATGCTTCTGGTCATGTACAACCCATCTCGTCATCGACACCAGCAGCATTAGCTGCACCAACCGCATCATCAACAAAGGCAATATCATGAAGAAGCAGTGTAGTGATCGTAGAACCGGTTGAAGTCGTCGCGGTACTTTGGACTGATCGAAAGGTCCGCGAATGGACCTCTCTGTGCTGCCATGCAAAAGGAATACTTGTCGACGGGATTCCTGCGAGGAAAGGGCAGCCGGATCTTATGTCTCGTGGGGCTGAAAATGTGAGGAGAAGTATGCAGGTCGCTTTCTTTGCCGCAGCCTTTGCCCTTCCAACCCAACAGGCAAGCGTATGCCCACCCTTTCCTCCTCTTCCGACCTTATGAATATATAGTACATTATAATGTATTACAACATATTATGGTAGGTTAAAGTTATTTACAGTGTAGTAAGCATGTCTTATCTTCCTTTCTTGCTTTGTTCGAAACCTCTCTACCTCTCCTGCTCTCCTGCTTGGTCTCCTTACCTGACTCACATCCATCGAACCGGCCTGCAATTCTGAATCCAAGATCCTATAATAACCTCAAGGCAGCAGGCTCCTGCCTACAAGTTTTGCTGCTCGACGACGCCCTTGATATACTCCGCTCCGACGACCTTACGGCAGCGGGCGAAGAGAAGGTCTCAACCCAAACAGGCTGCATGGGCTTCATCCAGCATATCTCCCTGGATCCGGAATCCACGTGGGTGACCATCGTGCGCAACAAGGTTTAGGCTTAGAGGCTTAGTCTGGGATCAGGGTTACATCATCTAACTAATGCAGGCATCTTTTTTCGTAGGGGCGACACAGGTGCTATGCGCCTCGGCCTCCCTCAGCTATGAACAGCTTGTTATACCCGAAAAAAGCCGCCTTGACCTTGCACTTTGTATGTATGTATGTATATATATA
>CAJNDV010000525.1:52581-90174 GCA_905221635.1 Symbiodinium sp. CCMP2456
ACCCTAAACCCTGAACCCTAGTCCTTTGAACCCTTCATCTAAGGATCTGCTCCCTGCCGATCGTGAGTCGGAGTCTGGAGCGGCGGATCCAGGAGACCCCCCAAGAGGTTTCTTCAAGTTGGGGAGGGTTTAGGGTTTTGGGGAGGGTGTTACCGTATGTTTACTGCACACTTAAGAGGAGGGATCTGGTCTAAGAGACCTCATGATTAAGGATCCTACTACGTAGTCAAGAGGTTAATGGGAGATTTCAGAGCCGGACGTCCGGCTCCGCAGTTGTGGGTTTAGGGTTTAGGGTTTTATATATTTATATACTTCTTCTTTCAGAGCCGGACCGTTTCAATTGGCTTCGCTGTACTTTTTCCTGTTGCATGCAGAGCCGGATGTGCGAGGGCTTGTCGATTCCAGAGGTACTGACGTGCAAATCGTTCGTCATACGTGAGCTTGTCCCGGGTCTCGCTGAGCATGGGAGCCAAGAAGAGGGGAGGCGAGTCCGTGACCGCCAAGGCGCCACCTGCTCAGAGGCGGAAGGCTGAGCAAGCTTTGGCTGCTGCGGCCCCACCGCCGCCCGCCAGCAACTCGATCAATGCTAAGATCCAGTCGTTGCTCGCGCAGTGCGATGCTGACACTAGGGCTGCCTGGCCGGACGTGGTCACGGGTCCTGCCAGCAACAGCAGCGGAACAGCTGTGTATGACAAGAAGCTTGCCGCCTCCATGCTGGGCGGGCAGAAGCCGTACACAGCTTCAATTCCCTGGTTCTGGATTAACCACCTCATAGCTAACGATCCTACTAGTGTCGCACTGCATGAAACAAGCCGAAGGTGAGCAGCCACAGTTTGTGGTTCTTTGGTTTTGAGCCATGGCAAGTCTTGGGTCTTGGTTGCAACGCACTGTTACATGTTTAAGGTTTTAGGGTTTAGGCGTGTAGTCTTTCGGTGTCTAGGCTTAGGGCGACGACGATACGAATGACACTGCTGAAGATGCTGCTCCTCATCATGTTCCTTAACAGCCCGATGCAAGGAGAATTTGGAATAAATAGCACTCAGTTATGCCACCGAAAGTTGAGTCTCATTGTTAGAGCCCCTACCCTAAACCCTAAACCCTAAACTGTGGCTCCTTGCTACCCTGAAGCCCTAAGAATGGTCCGGTGTGGATAGGATTTCGGTGCTCCACCTTCTCAAGGATCCACGGGGAAGTGTGCGCAGTTTGGCAGGCGGAAAGCGAAATTCGCTTGCTCCTCTCTAAGATCACTTGAAGCCTAAGCCCTAAAGGCCCTATAACTGAAAATCCTAAGCCCCAGACCTGAAGATTAAACCCCCCAAAAGGCCCTCTCTAAGCCCCTCCTCAACCCTCGACCGCCACCAACTACCAGTGGGAGAAGATCAAGTCAATGTGTGATGCTGATGTGCAAGTGCGTAAAGCGATTGAAGCTTCCAAGGTGGAGCAAGGCACAGTGATCCCGAAAGCCTCAATCGTTGCACCCGTCATTTTGCCTAAGCAATCCGCCTACGCGCCAGTTGCTGTTTTCCGCATCCCAAGGAATCGGATGATGTGGAAATGGACTCATTATCTCCCACAGCAGCTTATGGCGTATCGCCAGCCTCAGCCCTACCAGTACCATCTTGTGAAACCCGAACTCCCTGAACCCTGAACCCTAAACAGTGTACTTAGTTCTCCAATACCCAACCTTTAAACTTTTCGGGTTCTGATATTCTAGTAGGAATGTGAATGTTTAACCTTCTATTTCACCGGCTTATTGGGGCAGTAAGTGAACGGTGTAGAGTTTAGGCTATCCCGTCAACCCCAAAGCCTCGACTCTTCAACCCACAATTCGGGTTTAGGGCTTAGGGTTTAGGGTTTAGGGTTTAGGGTTTAGGGTTGAAGGATCGCATGGATTCCTTTAAACCCTGAACCCAAAATTGTCGAACACCCCAAGCCCTAAACCCCACAAACCTCGAAACCCTGAAAGCCTTAGACAATTTCGAAGGATCACAAGGACTCACACACCTCTAAACCCTCAAAGCCCTAAACATTTTGGAAGATATGGTAACATGTAACAAATTATCATATCGTATAATATAAATAAAAGCAGACCATAATATATATATATATATATATATATATATATCAATTATATATATATATATATATAGATATTTATTAGATAAGAATATAGCAAAAAATACTGTAACATGTCCCCAAAAAGCCGAAGGATCACAAGGATTTCTTTGAGTTGCACGGCTGCGCGGCGGTCCAGAGGCCTCTGATGGGTCTGGGGACCCCTCTCATGGTTAGTTCCTTCTAAGAGATTTAGGGTTTAGGCAGTTTTAGAAGAGAAGGGACCCTCTCATCGGCAGTTCTGTCTGAGGGATTAAGGGATTGAGGGTTTAGGGAGTTTTAGAAGAGAAGGGACCCTCTTATGGGTAGGTCTCTAAACTATCCTTCAAGGGATCTATAAGATTTTCTGTAGGTTCGTATATGGGCCTTCTCTAAACTAGGTTCCCATTGCTGTTATAGGGTTTAGGGTTTAGGGTTTAGGGTTTAGGGCTTAAGGGTCCAGGGATTGCGCTTGCGTAGTTCTCCAATACCCAACCTCTAAACTTGTTGAGTTCTTGTAATTGAGTCGGAATCTGAAAGTTTAACCTTCTGTTTCCTTGGCTTATCGGATAACCCTAAACCCTACACCCTAAACCCTAAACTCAGATTATCGGGGAAGCAAGTTGAGAGTCTTCAGGCTGTTTGGTTCTATGACTTTGGGTGGGGTTGACGACTTCTCGAAAGAAGTCGGTGCTGGGGGGCCAGTGCTGGCTTACAGAAGTTCGTGGATCTGGGATAAACGGACTACAAGATCCGATAATACACCACAATGGACAGTATGTTGCAACAAACACAAATGAATTCAAATATACGATAACAACCCATACTGTACCATACTACGCCATAGTGGGGAGAATAGTACCATCAACACGAACATACTGCAAAGTGCCATACTGTACCATAATACGACAAACTACGTTGACAACTTGAGAACTCTCAAATCGCTTCCCGTGGCTGGGGCTCCTGAAATGTGGCTCGGCCGAAAGTCAGAAGTCCCAAGCCCTACATTGCCCAGAGACTCTAATATCCTTGAATTAGGGAATGTACCTTAAATTATAGAAGGATCCCTAGTATGATTTAAGGTAGTATATTCCTTAAAAAAGGGGTATTGGAGTCTCCGGGTGCGAGGAGTATACCTTAGTTCTCCAATGGACCCTATCAAAATTATTAAGGCCCCTACAGTACCCTTTCACTTAGTTCTCCAATACCCAGCCTTAAAACTGTTTGGGTTCTCGGAATTTAGTAATCATCAGAAACTTCAACCTTCCATGTCCCTGGCTTATTCTGGGAAGTTAAGAAATATGTACTTCAGCTCCCCTAAATCCTAAACCCTAAACCCTACACCCGACCCAGAGCATGGGTGATTCTCAGTTTTCAGCAACTCCCCACACCAGAGCAAAAGCGCCGAGGCGTCAAGTTGAGGAGAGCATGTCTTCCAATACATATACCAGGTAATATAAGAGGCCCCAATAATAACCTATACTATTTTGTATGTATATAATAAACATAATACTACTACTACTAATAATAATAATAATAAGGGTAACAGAATTAACATGTTGACTATGAAGATTATTGTCATGATTATTGTTGCTTTGATGTTGCCGTTTGGTTCTTATTGTTATTCATGTCACTATCGCTACCGCTGCAGTATTTGTCCCTGAATAAACTCCACTTTCAGGCATTCGGATCCCCATGATACTCCCTATTAAGAGAGGACGTCTTATTAATTACTCGGGATCTCCAGCATCACTCCTTCGGCGACTATCAGTACTGTGACTACACCTACTGCTACTGGTGCTGCTACTCCTGGCACGGCGCCTAGTACCAGCATGGACTATAGGGGTTTAAGGCTCAACAAGCATTTTGTCAGATGGCGGAAACTTCAGAAGAACCCCAGCAGTAACCCTCGTGGAACCGTGGAAGGAACCCCCAAACTGGCAATAAGAAACATTCAAGGAGTCCTGATGGGAAGCTCACAAAAACCCCCTCAGAGGAACTCTCAAAAGACTGCACAAAGGAACCATGAAAAGAACGCGTAGAGGAACCATTCAGGGAGCGCTCGCGGGAGCCGCCTTCTTTTGCACCGGTGTGCTGGCCGCAGTCCAGAACCTCGTGAATAATGTAGGGGCCTAAAGACTCTGACTGGGGTTTTTATAGGCTATAATTAGGGTTTGGTGGGGTCTTACAATGGCTTTATAGGACTTAGTATAGAACCGTAAGAATTAGCAAAGGATTTGAGGGAGGCTTTTAAGCTCTAACTATACAGGGACTCGACAGGGATGTTTCACCGTTTCGCTGCACGCCGAACCTGCGCCTCAGGTCTTGTCATGAAGCTCAAGGATAATGTGGGGGCCCTAATAATTTTAAGAGGGTTCTGGGTTCTTTTTTTAGTATATATAGAAGTACGACAAGGAGCCCCAAAAATAGTAATGGTAATTATTCAGGCTCCTATGATATAGTACAAAGTCACACCCTGGTGCACGAAACTCTTGATCTCCTGACGGAGCTGGCTGAGGCTTATGACATGTTGCAACCATGAATCCCGAATGCCGCGAATTATATACGGCACCATGACAATTAGACTGAAGTTCTAGGGTGGTGGACAATAGATATACTATAGTTACATACTTGTTTTACGGGTACCACCCTGTCTTTAGACCTCTGAGTTGAATCGAATCTCCAAGCCCAGCTTCCGGGCCGAGGGCTCGTAAGGCCAAACCGAGGCTCTTCCGAATTGGGGGGCTCCGCTTAAGGTGATTTTATAAAAGGACCCCCACCAAAACGAACCAAGACAACAGAACATCACAAGAAACTCCTATGCCAAGCCCAGAAACATCAATAAAGCCCAAACCCCTCTACTCCCTCGTTGTCCAAGAGACAGCAGCGTAGACAGCACCGCAAGCCACAGCACCCAGAAGGAGTAGAAGAGCTCCTCAGAGCCTGGTTTTTCGGGAGCTGAACGCCCGAAACTCTCAAGCCTCTGAAGGAACCCTTCATGGAACCGTTAAAGGAACCCTAAACCCTTACAGGCTTCTTCGTTTGGGCCTAGGCTTGAAGAGGGGCTGGGCCTGCTCCGGGCTTGCAGACTTTGAAGGGCTGAGAGGGTTGAAGGATTGAGGGTTTCTGGCTTCGGATCAGGTTTAGGATTCTTCCAGGTTTGTTAAAACAAAAGTAGGCTTCATGGCGAGTCTTTGGGGCATCTTAGAACTGAGGGAGGCTTCGGATCAAAGGCTTCAAGAGCCTCCAGGCCGATTGGATGAAGTTGATGTGTCTCAGAGCCCTCTCTCATCTTGGCCGTGTGTGGGGTTCTAGAGGTTTTAGGTATATACTCGAGGGCTTTAGGCCTTTATACGACTCAGGGTTCCTTGTTAGGTTTCGGTTCCGGGTTTAGCAAGCCGCTTTGGGTCAGCCACCTTACGCCTTGCAAGGAACGGCAAATCCGAACTTGCAACAATCCAAGTGTTAGACAGCAGCAGTTGTTGGGTCCCAGACCCTAAACCGACAACCCCGCTAAACCTACGCTCTAGACTCCTTGTCGACACCTGGGACCCGGAAATCCAGTCTCCGTTCCCTCGCTGGGCCCTCAACCCTGCGAAATCATCAGCACTTATCGGTCCTGTTTAACTATACCATACTCTACACTACTCTACTCTATTATGCCCCAAGAGCCCTATGTAGCCCTATCCGATCTCTCCTTATTCAGGGACGTCTGGTTACTTGGACGGACATCCACATTAGTCGGCTGTCTCGAACTATAGCACACACGAGGCACCGATCTGCAAGGAGATAATCAGGGTGGCCAGAACGACCATGAGGCCTGCCTTTGATATTTCTGCGCTACACTCGGCCCTAAGCCCATCAGAACTGCCTTTGATTGAGTGCAGTCTCGGCGCTAAGCTTCCGGGCTAAGAGGACCCCTTCCACAAGATGGGCAGACCAGAGTTTACCTAGATATTATACATTGGATACTACGTACTATGTATGTGCCTCTGTGCAGAAGGGGTATATCTATAGACCTGGGTTACGCAGCTTCTATGGAAGCAAACTTCAGAAGATGTGGCGAACTCATGCCGCAACAGACGATGACTGCATTCGGCACGCTGGCAAGCTTTCCACTGTTGTTGAGCTGCAGCCTCTGCTCGAGGAACTCACTCTGATCGGCTCTCGGCTTGGGGTAGTGCTTTCTCAACCAGAAAGCTTCAATTCGTCGATCCAAGCGGCGACTAAAAGGTACGTAGGCCTGGCGAGCACGGCGAAACTGCTATAAATCTGCTCTGACGGACTAGCAGCTGATGCTATACTTCGGGCATGCAATCAGAAATACAAACACAGCAGGCTTCTCCGACTCAAGATGCGAGTACTCGGAACTCCATGCTCGAAGCTAGGACCGGAGAAAACTCTCAAAGCATCGCCTCCACCTCACAAGATCAACGACAGCCTTGTCTGTGCGCTGCACCTGCCGGATGCAAACGGATGAGTCCTGCTTGTCCATGGCTTCAAATTGATGGTGCTTATGCAGCCGCCACGAAGAGCAGACAGAACAAGAGCAATAACGGTATCAACAAGAGCACCACGGCCACTAAGAACAGCAACAGTGGCTAAACACCGCCAAGCACCACCAACCAGAGCCACCGAAGCTTGAATCCGGAACAGAGCGATGCGAAGTAGGCAACTAACTCTACTCTGATGACATGCCGCAGTGGCCGGGGCATTTGGAGTTCAATTTATGTGCGAGTTGGTGCAATAGCGGGAACCGACATATGACGTGATCATAGCCAAGATTGATGAACCATAGCTTCTTGTGACATGCCCGATACCACACCCACCCCAAAGCCAATTCGGCACGCCACCCTTTGTTCTCAGGCCCTCATTCAGGGCATGCCTATCACACACTTGTGTGATCATGTGTGCCATGCATGTTGCTGTGTGTATACAAGAAAAGTACTAAATTACACACATATTTAATTATGTATATATACACACCATCTGAATACACCTGCATGTATGTCTGTCTGTATGTATGTATGTATGTATGTACGTATGTTTGTATAGACACATGTATATTATATACATGTAGAAACCGTCTACCCTGTGCCAGGGCACATAAGAAATCGGTCGGCCGATTCGGCCGCACATTCGCCTCCGTGCCGGCACAGGAGTGAAGCTTCCAGCAGTCTCTACTCACGGTGTCACCAATCACACCAAGTGGGCTGAGGGGTTGGACTTGACAACTAGGGAACACCAGGCGAGGCTGTTCGGGCCCACATGAAGACGGTAGCATTGAATCATCCACGCAATGCCACTCGGGCCAATCATGTTGAGAACGGGGCACATCAACCCAACCGCCACTCCTTTGGAGTTCAGTTTCTTCCTCCCACCTCTGCGATACAACTCAGGTCCAGGGTCAGTTGAAATTTGAGGGGTGTGCACAGAAGATTTCGGATTGCGGATGTGCGAGGCTCAGACTAGATATGTCTGGATGCCGCGACGAAATGAACCCTTGAGGTGCTGCACACATGACCCCTTCCCGAGGTGGTCAGGAAACTTCCAGCCTCTCTCACGGCCTAAAACCCCAAAATCTTACCCCAAAAGCTCTGCCCTTACCCCGGGGGCTCAAGCACCATTGAAGCAATCAGATGTACATGCTTGGAATGGGTATGTTTACTGCTGTCATCCTTTTTTCTACAGGGACGAGTTAATCCTAGTTCTCGAACTCCTGTCTTCTACGTCTCTTGGGCAAAGCAACGCGAACGCGACGTTCCTCGGTGCTGGCAAGTTGCCGCAGACAAGGAATATAGGTGGCGATGAAGACCTCGAGTTACAGGGCGAACGGGGCCCTGTCCACAGTTGCAAACACATTGCGCCCGACCCTTTCGGGCGGTCTTCCCTCGCTTAACGATGCGACCTCTATGCTTGGCTGAACCAAAACACACTCAAGCCCAGCAGCATAGCACAAGTGCCTCCAAACCAAATCTCAAGAAGACTTGAAACCAACCACTGTTTTTTTGCTTCGGGACTCCATGGAAACCAACCACTGTGATTTCTGGAGGATTTCCCACATGCGCGTCTCAAGAGCACGTAAAGCCAAGTGGCCGAGCTGACCGCAAGTACGAAAGCCACGAAGTAGACATGGAAGAAGTGTAGGTACGGCTCAGGGACCTAAGAGGCTTAGGAAGGAAACGCGATCAGGATCAATGAATCATTGATGTTCAAGCTTTTCGTTCACCTCTCTAGCATAAGCCAAGGCAAAGAGAAGTTTCAACTGCTCCAATGCACTCTCGCTTGACGGGCAGAAGCGCCTGCAGCTGAGAGGACCCCTAAAATGAATTCTGCACGCCGTCAAGCTCTCATGTATATCATCCTTGGCTACCATAGGACTCTACAGTAGGGCCTGTAGGGTCCAGGGTCTTTCGAAAAACAGGCTCCTCTCCATATACCTTGGTTACAGAACTGGCCCAAGTCCAGAAGCTCGAAATTTGAAGCCACGCGTATAAGCCCCAAATTGCACATCAAGGAGACGAACTGGCCCGCCGCAATGGCGACGACACCCACGGCGAAGCCAACTTTCGCAGCAAAGGCATCCTTAAGCTCGGTTTCTGCAGTTTCCCTCGTAGTCTCCCTTGTAGTAACCCTTACAGAACCCTTCAGCAGCCTTACTTGTCCAGTTTCACCAGAGCCGGGAATGGTTTAGGGCTTTCAGATAATCGCGGTGGCTTTGTGTTGCGGCATTTGAGGACGCACCTTCCTGGATGTGTTGAATAGAGTCTTGAATAGAGAGGTGTTGCACCTAAAGTACGTATACCTCCACCACATTCTCGAGAAGTTCGTCCATTGGAGGTATCCACGCGGACTAATTACTGAGGATATGCATCCAGTACTGTTAGGTTCCGGACTTGCTACATCCAGTATATTTGTTGCCATCCGCCCAGGACGGCGTGCAAGTCCCGCGGATTAGCAGGCCTCGTCTGCACAAATGACAAAGTATAGTAACTCTCAGAAGGTTAGAAAACCACCCAGTGCAACCCGGCTGAAGTCGTAGAACTTGTTCAAGGCACTGTCGTGCTCAACAATCTAGTCTATCCTTGAATTTAACTCTGCAGGTCTGTTGGTTGTCTGTCTCTTGCAGGTTCTCACACCCACTTGGATTCTTGAATTATGCTGAACCCAAAATGCTTGCCTTTCTTCGGTCACGTTCCACCTGCCTGATCAGACTCCTGCTGATAGTGGCTCTAGTGGCTACTGAATGGGAAGCTTAATTTGGAAATGCATTGCCCAATTTTCGTATCCGATTTCAGCAGGGTGGCCGGCAGCGACGTGGCGATGCCGACAAAAAAGATGGAGACAAGCGGCAAGGAAAGAACCTCGCCACTCGTCTCAGAGGTTGGAAAGGATGTTGACTGGCTGTTCTTGGAGGGCCTTGAATCTTATGGCCTACTGAACTTCGACTTTAGGCGAGCTTGGGCTGTTTGGTGCAGCCTGCTGATGAAGCGGCGAAATTGAATCTAGCCTTGCAGTCCCTGAACCTCCTCCTGAGAAAGGGCTGTCACCCATATGGGAGCCTTAACGATAAGAATGGGGTTTTGGGGCACATACTATACAATGATGAAGTATATTCAGAAACACAAGGGATAGTATTGAATTATGAGGAGGCCGGCTTCTATGCCAAACGTGGTGACCATGTTGGTTCTGGGCAGCTACGGCCAGCTTCTACGACTGCAGACTCAGGCCTGGGCATGGATCAGCCGGTGGGAGGGGGGTTCAGGGTTTACACTCCCACAACTCGGACCAGCCAAGCGAGGGTTCATAGGTGCAGAGGTCGGCGTGATACAATGAGTTTCGGATGCCCACCCAGGGTTTAGGGTTTAGAGGCCTAACCGGGATGGCAAACAAGCGACTCGAGCGGAAACTGACGGTGGTTTCTGGTATGTCCATCACCACCACAACGATGAACACGTTTGGATGTCACATAGAGGTCGATGTTGCAGTCGTTTAATTGCAGCTGTGGTTGTTATGGCCCGCATGTGATGCAAAGCTTTTGCTTGAATGGGGCTGCCAGTCACAATATGCACGCTTCGTTTACCAGCGCTGGTGGTGCATGCTGAAACAGAAATTCCCTATATATACACATGTGCCTATGTCACGATTACATCTGTGACGGTATAGCTGTCTCTTTTCATTCACACATACATGCCCGAGGTAGTCACGTAGAGAAAAATCGATCGAACGACAGGGAGAGAACCCCGACCACCGGTGCACAATACAAGTACGATGCAGCAAAACGAAGCTACTGCTACGAGCCAAAACCAATCCGCATTGTTACACATACTGCGGTGTGTGTCACTGCTCGTGCTGTTTCCTGTGGGGTAAAACAACAGCTAG
This sequence comes from Symbiodinium sp. CCMP2456, assembly GCA_905221635.1. Lineage (NCBI taxonomy): Eukaryota > Dinophyceae > Suessiales > Symbiodiniaceae > Symbiodinium > Symbiodinium sp. CCMP2456. Next base: position 63,058 of record CAJNDV010000525.1, read on the forward strand.
GTGCAAACCATATTTGGGTTAGAGCAGCTTCAAGTCCTCCCCCCGTGGAACGGATCCAAATCCAGAGCCAAGGTGCTGTATTTACATGCTGCTGGAAGGAGAAGATTCCGTCCTGAAGAAGGCCGCAGGGCGTTGCTTGGTTCACCGACTCAGAACGGGCTATAGGGTGGGCCCCGGTCCAAAACAGAGGTGCGTTCGCCGAAGTGCGATGTTGTTGCCGCTCAAACGCAGGCTTGCGAAGGTCCTGTGCATAAATAACTCACCATGAGACTCTTCGCTTTTAAGCCACTCTAGATCCCCAAACAGTCATAGAGCACCACAGCCATGACGACCAAGATGATCACCACCAGGAGAGCAGCAGGAGACCCCAGGGCCCCAGAAGTCCACTCAAAGACTACCGAAAAACCAGGGAGGCCACCAGTGCACCATGGCGAAACTGCTTGCGCCATATGGCGGGACCCACAGCCTGACCCACATGCTCCTTTGCACGACGCAGGCCCACGGATCGTGTGTAAATCCCGAGCGCAGAGCTCGGATCACGTGTAAATAATGTGCTAGAGGCGCCGGCGCAGTAGTTGAGGGAACCTATCCGATCTATCCGCAGGCGCCTCCTTCGCCCACTATGTAACCACTCTAAGCTTGAGGCAAGAAGCCTGTATAATTAACTGAAAGTATGTACGGCACATCTAAAACACTATATTGGGGGAACGACTGAATTCGGAAAACCTCCACTCCAAATGCACAAAATGGCGAGGCAAGAGTCGATGTGCTCAAAGAGCGGTGCGATGACAAAAGAAGCCAATGTCATCAGCCCACCAAACCTCAGCTGCCCAAAAAGTTTAAAGTTTACCTATTCGGCTCCTAAGACACCTTGACTGCTGCAAACGCGCACTGCGAACTCTCGCCCTCACACTCCGTGTCTGTCGCTCTGCGATCTTCCTTTCGCTTACTGACGGGGTGATGATCACGTTCCGGCCGCTGACGACATGATCGGAAGGCCAGGCACAAGGTCGACTATGTCAGTGTCAGCCCTCAAGCCGGGTTGGACAACGGTGCTTCTTCTTGGTTGGGTTTGCTTTCGTTGTTGTTATTGTTGTTGCTGCTGCTGCTGCTGCTGCTGCTGCTGCCGTTTCTGTTGTTTCTGTTGTCGTTGTTGTTGCTGCTGCTGCTGCTGCAGCTGCTGAGGCTGCCGTTGGTGTGAGGGTGGGTGTGGCTGCTGCTCTTGCAGTTGCAGTTAGCTGTTGCTGTTCGTCTTCTTGTTCTGTTTTCCATGTCCGATTGTCTCTGGTTTGCCTGCGGCTGCCAGCGCCTGGGCTCAGCGAACCACGCGACACTGAAGCAAAACATGGTGACAGCTGTTCCCTGCTTTACGCCCTCCGCTGGCAGAACAGCAGTTTCACCAAGCCCTAGACATCCTTGCTACCTCGTTTAGAAGGCTCCTTCAGGGATCGTAGTTGGGCTTCCAGGGCCCAGCGGCATAGTCGACACGAAGACGATCCGCTTATCGCTCGCATCCTTGTTGATGTAAACCTTGTAGATTTCCAGGCCGAACAGGGTCGCAGCCTCGGTTCGTAAAGCGTCCGGGTCTTTGCGGGGCGACCACCTTATCAAGCTTGGAGGCCCTGAGTCAATGTAAAGAAGGCGATTATACTATAATTATGATAAGGAGCCCCCCAACAATCCTATAGTAACAACACATGTTTCTTCTGTTGCTGCTGATATTGCCTTCACGATCATCACGTCGGCGACCGCTACCAGCACCATCGCCGTCACCATCGTCGCACCCACTATAGATCTGTCGGTGTTTCTCTGGGCGGATTGTTGGGCGCATGTCATCACCACTCTGAAACCATGTTGCAACTATTGAGTCCCTTCGGGCCCTGTTGTCGTGGCACTTGCTGCTTCTGCGATTACCTGTCATAAGAAGCTGGGCCTTGATGTCCATCCCGGATGGTTGGTATGGCAAGTGGGCAACTCGCCGAATTATGGTCCGGTAAGGTCTGGTCCCAGCAAGGGTGCGTAACACGGAGGGCCCCAACGCACGAACTGAAGGATATAGCGGTAATGCTTGGATATGTTTTCTTTTGAAAGGGACACTGTGCCGTCAAAAAGGATTCCTGCCTTTCTGAGCTCCTCGTGATACATCTGCTAAGACCCTGGCAGAATTGAGCGCTGAGTTGAAGCTGGAGAGAACGCTGCCGACCAGCACCTGAGAACTTGCATTTGAGAATCCAAGTCAAGAAAGAAGCTGTCGCACTTTGTGGCACGTCGCACATGCCAAGGCATCAAGGCGGGTTGAGTTGTTATACTGAGATTTAGCGGGCAGGATCTGGCAACGGTTATTTCAAAAAGTACTGCCTAGTGTGGCAAAGGTTGACAAGATCGGGATGTATTGCAAGATACCGCTCGCTTACGCAAACAAGTGTCTCTAGGTGGAAGCAGGTTTGACAGCTATATAACTTCAGTCAAAGGGCAGCTGCAAAGAAGCCCAGCGACCACAACGGCATCACCGCTTTCCTGGGAATCTTCTGTGTGGCTATGTCCGCGGACATTCCAAGCTGCAGCTTCGAGTAACTATACACTAGTCCGGCCTTGTGTCGCTTCAGAAGCCAACACAAAGTTTCAGGACCCAGGGAAGCCACAGTGACAAATACATCGGAAAACATCTGAAGTGCTTGCTTACCAACTCGTAGAAGGATGAGGCATTGTCTCTGCGTCTGGCTCATCAATCATGATAGGATGTGGGTCTGGACGGTACGAGAGCTCGAAACCGAGAATGAAAGGCTCTTGTACATATCCTTCAAACGGATCGGAATTACAGGGCCTCTCTTCTGCATCTGGAGAACCGAGGTGTCTCAACTCCAGGTTGAATCTACGAGTGTATCGTGGCCTTTGTGTTGGGGTCAGAACCTTCTGGAACTGCCGAGCGGCACCAACTCTGGATAAACCTGACGGGCTTGGCAGAACCACAGGCAAGGTGCGCGACTCAATGTACGTTTCTTTGGCGACGTTTCATTGCATGAAGCCACGGCGGGTTTCGGTTCTTACCGTCGGACATGCCGAAGGTATTTACGCTCTCACAACTCGGACAAGCCAGGCCAGGTTCCACAAGTTTGAGTCGGCGTGACACTGGTACAAGAGCCCCCGTCCACGACTTCGGCATTTAAGAGCCTAGAATCTAAGATATTTTTTTTGCTTCGGGAATCCATGGATTTGCCCGGGGCACAGCCGCTTTGCTTTCAGCCCCATGCATCCAAGCGATAATTGGGTTCACACCCACGTGGCCGTAGCCTCGACTCGACTGAAAAACAAGTGGCTCTGCACGGAAGGTCACCGTGACAAAATCGCGCACTTGCACTTGGATAGCTGCTGGTCCAGCATCCCAACTCCCAACACGCACGAAGGCACGATGCTCTCACTTATGCCCAATTTATACTGAATCCATGAAGCCGAGATTTAGATGATCAGTCTAGCTTGCAACTGTCGCCTCACCACACCCCCAATAAAATGGGCGCCCGAACCAACGCAAGCTTTAAAAGCACCTCGTCGTCATGGGGGATGGTAAAGACCTGTTCACGCCACAGGTCTTCAGTGCTTCGCGCTCGGAGACACAAGATAAGATACACCAGTGCTCCCGGATCTCTTGTTACGGGGTGGGAGGAGCAACAAACTACGAAAGGGATGAAGGACACATTATGCAAAAACTGGGCGGTGCGTAGAAAACTCCCCCCACTGCCTACGTTGTCCCGCAGCACTTCGAACCGTGAAGTTGGGGGCAGTGCACATCCTTTCCTGTGTGCTTCTGTAAACACCCCTGATTGGAAACAAGCCCGTCCCCCAAACCCAATATTCTGTCTAGGTCTAGGTGTTGAGTCTAATTACCCATAACGTCATCAAACCCTTTGCTACTGGAAACCAAGCCCTCAGCCTTCAACCCATCTCAACTCAACCCTATCTCGGAGCGGGAAAGAACTGGCCTTCCCACCAATCGTGGCGCCACTGCGTACGAGAGCCAACCCGATGACTCCTTCAGAACGAAGAGTACACGGCTTTGTAGCTTTAGCCGGAGGACTCAGGGCTGAATAGATGTGCATATATACATGCACACATAGTTGTGAAGATAATGCAAGTGTAAAGCCACATAAAAATACAAATTGATGCATGTACAAATACATACATACGTACGTACATACATACATACATACATACATACATACGTATGTCCGCCTATTAACATGGAACTCCGCACTGGCTTGATGCACAACAGGACCCTGCACTTTGTGTCTTTCGTTCTTTCTCTCTCTCTTTGGCCCCCAGCCCGCTCCAACAGACTCGCGAAATCAAAACATCATAACAACAGGCCCCCAGTGAACTCTGAAGCCATGAAGGTTCCAATGGAAAGTTTTCAACTCTTCTTGAGTAAAGCGGAATCTTACAGTGTTTAGGGTGATGTTTCGGCTTTCAAACTGGGACTCGGACTCGACACGACGGACTGAGAAGTCAAAGGATCTGCTGATGCTGTCATACGAAGTGCAAGACATCAAAACAAGTTACAACCGTAGTCATTACCCCAATGAAGCTAGGCTAGTTGTTCTGAAGGACAAGACAACCCGCATACAACGGCACCCCCAAAAACTCCAAAAAAGGTTTTTGTGGAAGTGCACAGAAGCGACCATGTCACCAGCCAGCCTGGTAGGCAAAGGAAAACGAAGCCGACCACCTGGCATCAAGGCCCAAAGGCAAGTGAGAGGTTCACAGCAGGCTATGGGGTCCATCGAAGTTTACGGGGGTAAGGGTGGAAATCACACTCTCGGGCAAAGCCTCTAAATGCATACAGTTGCAGCGGGGGCTAGCGCGAACCTTCATCGCAGCTGCGAAAAGCACGCCTTTCTGTCCTTCCAGGTTGCACAGGGGTCAAAGAAGTCTCCCCAAACTAGTGTAGAAAGGGTTTAGGGTTTAGGGTTTGTGGGAAAATGAACAGAATGGTTAGACTGGTTAGACGTCGTGCAGAATACGTACCATATGTTCTAACGAAGTAGCTGTTGCAAAAGCTCACGTGCAGCCACTCTGAATGTTTATCGTCCTGTACTGCCCACAACAAAGGGCTTCGGGCAAAGTCTTTTGATCGGTCTGTTGTGGTCTGTTCCCTCTCAAACTGCACATATGCAAAGCCTAAAGCCGATCCCTGCTGTGCAGTCCGTCAGCGAGTGTCTTGGCTGCAAGAGCTCGTTGGACGATGACCTGGCGGTCTGTGCTATTGGGGATGGCGTAGGAGTCGTGCAGACAGGATATGCTCAGGTTTCAGAACAGTAAACTAACTCCGTATGAGCCTATGGTGTTCGAGAAGGTGCGACTGCAAACTAAGATGTGGGGAATGAGCTGAACTGCTGTTGGTTTCGGGGTTTAGTACTTGCATCACACCTCGGCATGCAATGCTTCTGACAGCACTGAGGCCCTTCCGGCACTCTTTGTGACGACTGCTAGCTGTAATCTAGTGGTTGTTCCATATTGGCTCACTAGTCTTAGGAACGTTCTTGGGTTATAACATGCTACGATTAGTTCTGCACCAGTGTTTTCTTCTCATTCTTGCTGCTACTGCTGTCAGTCTTTAGGCGACGGTATTCTGCGACAGAACTGACCTTTGAAGCCCCTCCGGCTTGGGCCTCTGGCAGAAGCCAAATTTCGAAACTCAAACAACTAGAACCGTGTTTCGGGCAAATTTTCTATACCCATACAGGGACGTTGCAGTAGATCTGTCGCTTGCCCAGCAGGGTACGGACTCTTCTGTCTCCCACATGCGTCATTGCTCCAACGTTGTTTCATGGGTTGTTGCACGAAAAATGACCATGTGCAGCGTGCGCAAGCTCGGCAAAGAAAACTGAAGGTAGGTCAGGTAAGTACCCGCCTACAATAGGCGTCGATAGAGCCCTATGCAGACCCCTATCAATCATAGGCCCCTATTCCGCCCAGCTCTCAAACCATGCACGGACCCCTACCTACAGACCCTGGTCATATTCCTGTAGACCCCTATTGATAGACCCCTCTTGTTCAAGCAACTGAGCAACGAGGTCATGTATGTCAATTCATTTCAAGTGTTTGTTCTGTGCTTAGAAAGTGAAGGAAGTAGGGTTTGTGGAAGAGGGGTTCAAAACTCTGATACTCAAACTATTGAACCCTTCTTCCACAAACGCTTCTTCCCTACCCTTTCCATGCGCAGAACAAAACCTTCAAATTAATTTGCATATGACCTTCTTGCTCGGTTGCTCGTGCGTGTGCATTGACACCATGCCCCCTACATTCGCATGCTCTGCTAATGATCGCTGCTGCCTAGTGGCTGCATGGGAATGGAAGCTAAGGAAACACACGGGAGAGGGGGTGGCATATGACCCCTGTCGGAAAACGATAAGGGGTCTGTGCGCATCATACGGGTCTATTCCCAAGCCGTAGACCCCTACGTATAGGCCCTATCCCACCTCGGGGACTCCGACTCCCTTTAGACCCCTATCCATAGGGGTCTATGGCCTACTCGGAAAAACTTGACTGATATTTCCGCCTGCCTGGTTCGTGGACCAATAGTAGATATTCATCAGAAAGAGCCCCGTGAAGTTCACGTGCCTCAGCATCGGAACGCATGACATGTTGATGTGTACTTGCACATTTTCTAGCCAATGTGTAAAGAAGTGCATGCTGCGATCATAAGTGCCCCCCAGTGTGCAAGGCTCTGTGGCATGTCTAGACTCCTAGACATTTCTGCAGTCGATGTCCCATAGCAAACTACAGAACCCTGTCTGTGCTTGTTGGGTCGTAACCCTTGTAGCTCTTATTAGCCGGTACAGGAACCATTAAACGGAACCCTTTGTGCCTTTACCGCTCAGGCATTGCAAGTGTCTGCAAATTATCCGTGCTACTTTAAACTTTAAAGCCCGTATAGGTGTCGGAAATATTACATGTATATGCACTGTGGCCGAGGCAAAGTGGGTGACAACAGGTACTTAAGATTGTTCGCACCGTGGCACTCTTTTACCATATGGAGCAAGGAAAGCCCGGAGATCAAACAAAGTCCAACTGGGAGATCTCGTGAAGTCCACTAAGTTAGGCCGGTAGTACAGTAGTACACATATTGTATGAGATTCGAAATGGGCATGTTTTTGTGCTTCTGGGCATGGTAAGTAAGGGACTACACCTCTGATTTCGTCCGAGGGTTTCTGCATTGAGCCTTGGATAAGGGACTTCTTGGTAGCAAGAGTGGATGGGTGAAGAGTTCGCCGAGCATGGCTTAGGCAAAGTCTTCCACATGCTCGTTATGGAGCGTGACACAAAATTGTGATATATAAGCACTACCGAATCGCAGCATCGCATTCTACTGCCATTGTCTGCAAAACTCAGGGCTGATCTGACTCTGAACAGGGAAGCAGAGAGACCCTGCTATGAAAGCTGGTTCTGCATTGGGGCTCCAGCAAGCGATCAAAGCACACCGTTGTCTCTGTTGAGCTAGTTACGGTTGACAATCTACGTCTTCGTTCTAAGGCCTAAACGACTCTCGTTCGGAATCCCAGGGATCCCACTCGTCGACTCCTCATCATTATCCCCTCCCTCAGAAAGGACAAACCGCAAAGATAAAACCACCACGAAGAGGTACCCGAAACCATGAAGCGGACTGACTGCCTGAAAATATTAGGCCAAGTTGCCAGGGTGCTGAAATGCTATGCTCAGCAAGCGGTTTCCTGAGTATCGGAAAACTCTTGAGGCTAAAAGATAAATGTGTTTTTGATTCTTGGGCCTGCGTAATTAGAACTAAAATATATTAGAATAGGGTTCTGCTGCCTGGTATACTTCAAGCGCCTTAGGGACAATAAGCACAAATCATTCCGATCCCTGTCTTGAAGCTCTTTACGGTGTATTTTGGAGACATGGTTTGGCTTCTCACCGGCCAATTACAAGCCACATGTTATGCGAGATCTGCCGTGGCTTCCCGGGATGTTGGAACGGCTGTGATAAACGGTAACATCCCCAGTGTTGCTTAACTCTTTCTTAACACTCGCCACTGCGTCGTTCCTACCATCACAAATTACTACTCCGGCTTCTTCTCCTTACTCGCATTGTTATTACTATTCTCCCTGTTACGCTGCCATGATAATTAGTAGTTTGATTGGCAGTTGAGTTTACGATTCCATCATTGGCATTATTGCTACTGCTTCCTTACATTGATTGTCGTTGCCATTATTATGCCTGGAGTTTCTGACGGTGCTTTTGGTTTTCCACTCTCGCCGCCGTGAGCGGAACATATCGAGTCATCACTATACTCTCTACACCCTGCTTTGACTGCCCAGCACGAGGAGCAACCACATGCAAACACAAGATCGACCACAGTTGTTGAAACGATGCGTAAATTTGCTGCATGCATGAGAAGGTCCTGATACACCCTTTTCGGCACGGACTGAGGCCCTGGCCCCTAAGTCCTAAACGATAATATGGAGCGGACTTTAGCGTATCCTGAGCTCCCAGCAAGTCGTCCGGATGCTCAAAGAGCTCCGAAACTCCTGGCAAAGATGCTCATTTTCCTCAGTAGATTTTCTTCAACCCTGATGAGGAAATTCCAGCGCAGTAACTACTGGGGGGCCTCCACAGTAGAGACTCCACATGAAAGCACCCACCCGACAAACACAACGCTTGCATGTTCATTTTTGCTTCTGGCGGGAACCATCACACGGATACAGCACTGCCCTAAAGCAAACGGGGCTTTCCATCTTACGGTCTCCAGCCTCCCAGCTGATACAGCGCCGCTGCAGGCACCCAAACCTAGATACGAGAAGGAGAGAGGGGATCACGCGAAATTCTAACCAGGGATTTCGGCGCTCACAACTCGGAGGATCCAAGCAAGGCGGATGGTCATCAGGTCAGCTGAGACTTAGGTAAGCAGCTAGCGCTCAGGCTGCAAAGCCACCTGCGTAATCATTGGGTAATGGACATCTTTGGGGTCGCAAACATGCTTGGGGTCCACAGAATGACAACTGCACTGGTACGAGTGTGGGAAGCTTTGTATATGGACCCCCAAAAAGTACACGACTCAAGGCGACCTTCTTAAAAAATGCTTCCATGCAGCTCCGACGATGAGCAGGCCGATGCCATTCAAGCAATCGGACACTGCAACCTCGGTGAGTCGCGGAACAGTGGAAGCCCTGCACCTACTTTCTGCATTCCAGTGAAGTGTCCAGGGACTAGTGACAGCGCCATGTTACTGATTGCCCGGATTGTTGCATGCTATAATAACTGGTAGGAGCCTCTACATATGATGCCGATCTTCTCAAACAGCTCTTTTCTAAAGATCCCCGGCACCGTCATGATCGATCTAACTCAGGCCTTGACAAGCACTGACAGTCATCTGCTTGAATGCCCTTGTGCACTCTTCCAAAGGCCATCGTCATCAACCGAACGAGCAACTAAAGCGCTGAAGCTGAGGTTGGCATCCAAAGCTCCAGCCCGCCGCCCTCACCACGAGACACACTTGATCATGATGATTCTTCCGTCAACCTGAAGCCATAAACAACTGCCTTTTGAACGGGGTCTCTCTGAAGTGCCTTCAAGCTGCCCTAAACAACCGATTGTCATTCCTTCTTCTTATTTTGCAGCTCGGGGGCTGCCTTGAGGCCTCCGAAGAGGGCATAGCAGGCCCCCAGAGAGCCAATCACCGCGCTGACCGCCTTGCAACTTCTGGTGTGAGAACAAACGTGTGTTCATACATGCATATGTCTGTATGTATATGTATATATATATATATATAAAAATATGTATATATATATATATACACATGTATAGCGTGTGTCTATGTATATGTGTACGTATGTTGTGCAGATGTGCGCATGTTTGTAGAGGTAGGTAGGTAGGTAGGTAGGTAGGTAGGTAGGTAGGTAGGTAGGTAGGTAGGTAGGTAGGTAGGTAGGTACTAGTAGGTAGGTAGGTAGGTAGATAGTTCGCAAAAAGTCATAAACAGACTCATAATGATATTGCTATGCAATATTTGTTGTAAGAAGAGTAGCACAACATTTGTGATTGGTACGAAGAGTAGCACAAGGCATTTATGATGGAGTCTTACTGTGCATGTAGGTACACAAAGCTACACAGTCCACGATCTCATGCTTTGCTTCACAAAGAGCCCCAAGCCCGAAACCCTCAAGGCTTTCAAGTGGTCCCAAAAGTTCCGCAGCTCAGCCCCGCGGCCCACAGTGGTATGCTGTGGAGGTCGAAGATGTTGCCTGCAGCTGGCAGGGCACTGCACGATGTTTCGTATAGGCTTACAACCGCTGTTTTGAGTTTGGGCTCAACCGATTTGCCTTTCACCTGTCGGAACTCCGGGCCCTTTGCGAATTTCCAGGTCCTCGTGAACACAACAAGCAACAGCGTCAAGCAGTCTCCGGATTTTTGTGGCCGTCACTTCTTCGGAATGGGGCTAATAGGGCCCCATACATATATCTATATACATTCATACACTACACGTAGATAAATATATAATTAAGTGTATACATATATATATATATATATAATATGTTTGTGTGTATGTGCATGCTTTATGAAACACACGATAGGATCGTATAGGGGCCTTCTGAAACGCGACGAAGGGATTTTGGTGGGCATCGGCTTCTCGGGTAGATGAAACTAGAATTACATAGGGACTGTGACTACTATAATAAGGGATTGTTGCCAGGATTACAGCGGGTTGGTGATATTGTACTTTCGTAGGGCCGTAGGGATTTTATGTAAGAGCTTCTTATTGGGATCTTTCGGAAAGTATCGTGACATTACACAATGACCACAAGACTGTACGTACAGGGATGATTATGGGATTTTGGGGAAGATTGATTATAATAGCAGAGATAAGGGGCTTTGGGGTAGATTATAGTAGAGTTATATGCGGGCTGAAAGAGAGTGTCATTGGGGGTTTTAGATTGTGGGATTCCTACTTGGATTTTGGGCAGATTGTCGCATATTACAATGAACATAGGGATGAGAAGAGATCATGATGGGTAGACGGGCAGACTATGGTAGAACTACATAGTGACTATCAGGGATTATGAGAAGGATTGCGGGGTAGATCAAACAGACTTCAGGGATTCTAATGGGGACTTCGGAATTGCATAAGGACAAACAAGGTATGCTTAGATGGGTTTAAGACCACTGTAGAAGCTCGCCGTTTTCGAGATGGGAAGGATAAGACCGCTCCATGAAGCGAAGGTGCGCATGGCCAATGAGCCAGTGTAGAGAGCAAAAGGGCACACCAGGAACCTGGGCTGAGTTTATGTCTTCTGTGTTTTAGTCGAGCTTCTGAAAATGCAGGACCCTGATTACAACCTGAACTCTAGGATAGGGAATTCATAGTCCCTGGGAGCTGACTTAAGACAATCCCATAACTACATGCTGCGCAGGACGTTTCAACCACACGGTGGAGATGCAACGTGGTGTCTGATGCAGGCAAACATCGGTTCCAAGTCGGTCCTAGCGCTTCCAACCCTCAACAATACCCGTAGGCCCCAAGTAGTTCCGTTTTGGGCTTGCCAAATAGGATCTTCAGCCACAACAAGGAGCTACTAGGGGGCTTATGGGTACCCTCAAGGCTGGCACCCATAGACCGACCACAGACGTCCCAAACCTCAAGTCCCAAGATGCTAACAGTCGGAGAAACGAGGCTTGACTGGCTCTAGACGCAAAGCAACACAGGGGGGCGCGTGTACTGTAAGCTCGCGCATTTAAGATCTTGGGTATGAAAGCTTCGGGGTCATGCGGTTTTGTAAGCTCCAAGAAGAGTCCATACGTAGTTTGCACCTCTTCCTTGCACAAGTCGGCGAATGCGAAGCAGGCACATAAGCGGAAAGGCGTTGACCCGGGGCATGGTAGCTACTGATACTGTTGATGGGCTCCTTGAAAACATGAGAAACAATCTCCACATGCGCCACTAGATGGCTGCAGACCACTGCGGCACTTGCAGCAGCAAACAGCGTTGTTAAATCCATACCACCACCACTACTCTCTACTCACTACTGCGACCGCGACTCTGTAAACGCGCTGTGCTGCAGTTGCTGTGCTTACACATTACATTCTGCTACAGCCATTTCCGCTACTGATGTTACCCTTAATCAAGGTGACACCAACTTCAACCACAAGGACACCAGCCGGTCAGAGCTGGCAACATGTCCCACCACTAGTTAGTGCATGTAGCCCAACCCCGAGAACGATGCTGCCACCCCTTCAAAACATACCCGCCGTTTTCTGCACCGAGTTGCACGTAGAAAACGAGGAAAAGGACAGATCCCATCCTCGAACTTTACATGCTTTGGGCTGATATTGTGAAGCTGGTTGTGCTCACTTCGCTGCCCATGTGATGAAGGTTCCTTTGCGTGGAGCTTTCAATACCGTTTTGACACTTTCCGTCATGTCTGTACTGCGACGACTATGTGAAGTCAGCACAGGGTTTTGAGGAGCATGCATGCAGTTCCCTGTGTTGGTCTAAGGCTCATACGTCAAGATCTTGAGGCGAATGCTTCCGATAGCAGCATCTGTGCACCCTCTATCACGCTCTCGCCCTGGAGCCAGAAGATCATTTACAATACATGCGTTTGGCCATGCACACAAAGCTTTCCGAGGTCCGGAGTTCACTGCGAAGCGCACGACGAAATAGGTGAACGCAAGCATAAGTGCATGCATACATACCTATGCTTCAAACTTAAAAAAAAACTCCCGACGTGTGTGTGTGTGTGTGTGTGTGTTCGATGTTGGTTGCGGACATTCACAATGACCTGCAGGCTCTCCAGCCCCTGCACAGAAGCCATTCCGCCCAGCGGCGTGCGAGTGCATAGGTCGAAACGCTCACCGAGGTAGGCCTCGAGAAGAGATGGACCCGACACCCGTCGGAGTGGGAGCTCAAGACTGGAACTCCCCTTGAGTCGGTTTTGGGCCTCTTTGAGCACAGCTTCGAGGCTCTCATGCTCGGCACAGCCACTGCCGAGCGCCTTTTTGGGGAGACCTGGGCAACCACAGACAGTCTTGCTGCCAGGTTGCCGAAGTGGTTGTCAGCCCCAACGCCATGTATCGTGGCCTGCAGGCGGTGGTTACATGTCTGGCAGAACACCTTCAGTCTGAGGAAAGTACATCGCACCATAAGATATAAAATCATCACATCGGCTAGCGAAGATCGAGAAGCAGTTGCTCGGTGAACATGGTCATAGAAGTAAAACTCTCCAGAAAGAAGCAGGATTGAACTACAGGGGTCAGCATCATGATACTTTCCCCGGGGCTAGCAACAAAAATCACAGCGAGTTCGTGGCAAGCTGAGCCAGCATTAAACAGGCAGACTGCTCAGTCGATGTGACAAACAGACTGCTTGCTCACGGGATCTCACGGGTCTGAGGGATCTGTGCAGATTCTTTAGGCATCCATTTGCACGGAATCGCGTGCACCCCGACAGAAGTTTGGTTTCCAGCCAAGATGCAAGAAAACGGTGGCGGTCATCACCATAGCTATCGCTGCACCGGCCTGGCAGGACAAGACAAGACCTCCGAGCCCTCTTGGGGCGAGGGATCCATCATGAGTAGATGTGCGGAGCCGAACAAGGGAAGAATGACTTTCGAAGGAGTGATGCTTAAGTCGCTGAGCCGAATGCCTTCTCCGCCAACCCGAAACCCTAAACCCCAAACCCTAAAGGAGACAAGCCGAGGAAGCTGGCCTCGAACCAAATCCCGGCCAGGTTCCGATCCTTGTAGACCTGTGAGCGAAGGGAAGAGGAAGGTCACGGCAGCAAATAATGGGGAAGCTAAAAACATGATTACGACAGATTGCGCCAAGCAAGCAAGTCTGGAGTCACACTCGACCCAGGCCGATTCCGGTCCTACACACTAGTCCAAAAAATAGTCCTGCGTACCGAGCCTGTCCAACCAATGCTACTGCGATCAGGTCACATTGCCGTTCAGGCCCACCAACTGCTCAGTGGAGAGGTTCGTGAGCATCAACGAACCTGCGACCACATACCTCGGGTCCGGATAGAAACGCGGATGTGATTCTTCGGTGGAATTTGGGCGTCTTGAAGCGCAGCGTCTGGTGAGGCATCTGACCCGATTAAAGCCGGGCGCCATTTCAGTGATCGGCCACCTGCGAAGAAGTCATCGGCGGCGCCTGACATGAGATTCTATGTAATCACAATGCTTGTCGGCCAATGACAGTCGTAGACTCAGACAAGAGAAACAACCATCGACTCAATCAAACACCTAAAGATTCACAAGCACTGCAAGTTCCGTAATCTCGCCGCCACCAACATATCCAAACCGGAACTGCTCGACCACCCTGCCTGTGTTCTTGCTCTCCGTCATTACGCGCGTGCAGAGAACCCATGTCGCCAAGCCAACCAGCCCAGTCGTTGCCCTCGGCGGTGGAGGGTTAGGGGGCTTTGGTAGGAAAGCGGTCGTGCAACGCAAGAGAAGATTAACTACTAGTAGGAATATCTCTGACAATTAAGTACCCAATGCAAAGGCCTGTGTGCAAAGTACGTTGGGCCTGAGGAGCAAGCTCTTGCATTTTGTTCAGGGACCTTCATAATTAGAATAGGGTTCCTTCAACGGGTTCCTGTTTCCGGGGTACATTGTAGCTTAGATATACCCTTGGTGTATTCCTGGAATAGTATCAGCACTCATTATAGTTTCTTTGGGCTCCTGTACTAGACATTCTGCAGCTGCTCCTGTACAACACTGCTGTCACCGCCATAGCGAGCATCACCCCAGGTGACGACCGAACCATCACCAAGAATAGCGGCAAAAGAGCCTGCGGCAGGAGCTTGGGCAGCCTGGATCTGCACCACGTCCTTCAGCCGATCCTGAACAGCAGTACTGTCACCACCACCAGCAGAATCACCCCAGGTCACGACTGATCGGTGAGAATGGCAGCAAACGCACTGGCACAGGCTTGGATCTGCTGCACATTCTTCAACTGACCTTGCACAGCACTACTGTCACCACCATAGCAAGCGCCACCCCAGGTCACGACCGACCCATCGTCGCGAATGGCAGCAAAAGCCCCACCAGCACCACAAGCTTGGATCTGCCTCACATTCTTCAGCTGATCCTGCACAGCTCTACTGTCACCAGCACAGTGAGGATCACCCCAGCACACAACAGATCCATCTCCAAGAAAAGCTGCAAAAGCGGTATTGGTGGCTTGGATCTGTTGCACGTTCTTCAGCTGATCCTGCACAGCGCTGCTGTCGCCACCATGGCTGGCGGTACCCCAGGTCACGACCGATCCATCACCAAGAACGGCGGCAAAAGCACAGCCGGAGGCTTGGATCTGCCGTACGTTCTTCAGCTGATCCTGCACAGCACCACTGTCACCACCATAGCGAGCATCACCCCAGGTCACGACAGAGCCATTGCCTAGAATGGCAGCAAAAGCAAAGACAGTGCCTTGTATCTGCTGCACATCTTTCAGCTGATCCTGCACAGCACCGCTGTCACCGCCAAACGCAGCATGACCCCAGGTCACGACAGATCCGTCAGCAAGAACGGCACCAAAAGCCCTGCAGATGTTTGGATTTGCTGCACACTCTTCAGCTGATCCTGCACAGCGCTGCTGTCACCGCCGGAGACTGCATCACCCCACGTGACCACAGATCCATCGCCAAGAACGGCAGCAAAAGCATAGCAGTTGGCTTGGATCCGCCGCGCGTTCTTCAGCTGAGCCTGCACAGCACTACTGTCACCACCACGGAGGGCATCACCCCAGGTAACTACCGATCCGTCCCCAAGAATGGCAGCAAACGCCCCGCCAGCGCCACAAGCTTGGATCTGCTGCACGTTCTTCAGCCGATCCTGAACAGCAGTACTGTCACCACCTTTGGCAGCATAGCCCCAGGTCACGACGCAGCCATCGCCAAGAATGGCAGCAAAAGCGCCGCCACATGCCTGGATTTGAACTCGATGCACGTGCAAGGTTAATGAGTCACCAGTCTGAAGCTCGGTATCCTTGATCGTCGAGCATGCATCCAGAAGCCTTCCGGATGAGTGCACCAGTCGCCCTCTACCCACACCAAGTGCCGTCTGTGCTCGCAGGTTTAGACACCGCACCACTTCTTCCAAGCCTGCTGTCACTGCAACTGTCCTGCCACTGAGCAGTCCAACATTTACCGTGACCGACATCTTGCAAGGCTGAACCCTACACCCTTTTCAGCATGGGCTTGGATTGTGTGCCAGCGCACCCTAAACCCTAAATCCTAAACCCCTAGACCCTAAGTTGGTGTGGGGCATCTCTGGTCCGCGAAGAGATGACTTCGTTGAGACAACTACGTGGTATCTCCAAAACCCCCAAAAGGCAGCAGCTGCTGCAAGGCTACATCACTCTCTGAAGATCAGGATAGACCGGAGGGCTTCGGGCTCAGTGGCCAAGCCTTACATAATAAGGAGCTTCAGGCACACGCTGCACAGAAACACCTAAACTTTGCACCGTCTACAATGCCGCCGAGCCCAGAAAGCCGAGACTTTCTCATGATTAAGCCTGCGGCCTAACGCGCAGATCAAGAAATTATGTGCCTAGTGGGCCTGGTGCACACTTGCTTTACTTTCAGTCCCAAGAAACGCAAAACTTTGACATAGTGACATAGTAGGGTGGTTGTCGAACCGGTGGATTTCCCATTTCAGGAGCGCCTATGGATGACCGAAACAAAGCAGCAGCCACGCAGGACAATTTCAATGACGAAGCCTTCTCGACAAGCTCAGATACACCTGCAGCCCCGGCCGAAGTGACAGTCCGAGGAGCAGGAAGGTGCAGATGTGAAGCGTAAACTGCTCTGGGCCTGAGTACACCGACCGTCAGCTAGGAGACTACAGAGACTGGCAAGCCGCACTCCTGCATGAGCCGGACCGGATGGCTGACAACACTGTATCGCAATACTGGCAGGGATACCGATGCTCATACCAAGCGTTCGGAACTAGAGATACCGAACAGCAAATTATGAAAAGACGAAAATGAAGACACCTGAAAGATCGATCTTCTCTGATAGCAGACATCGGCAACTCAGCACTGAACTGCAGTCGCAGCTGCAAGAAAGTGCTACTTACCAGTTCAAGCAGTAAGAGCTGTAGTTCTGGCTGCAGTGCTGCTTGTCCTCTACTGCAAACTCAGAATGCACAATGCCTGTTTACTCCAAAGATTGCCAAGGCACTTGGGATCATGATGAGCAACCTGCACGGAAAACCCAACTACATCTGGAAGGCATCCTCTCCAATCGTCGTGCAGATTGCGCAGTGTACGCTTGACACGGCGACCGCTTGCTTCAGGTGATCACTGGTTCCCTGTTGGGGCTATATTAAAAATGATCACTTTTGATGCTTATTCGGCTGTATTATAACAAAAATGTAACATTGTAGCTAACAAGGACCTAGATCAAGTGTCTGTGGAGTAGCATCAAGGCGCGGCTTGGTTCGACGCTGGGCTTGTGGGAAGATCTGCGAAGCTGACAGGGCAGGTGGATCAAGGGACAATCGCTCTATATATATATATATAGCACATCGATCTCCGCTTCCACTCCGAACCCTGAACCCCACCTCTACCATCCCCGGCTGACCAAATTTCATTCCGCAAGGTGGGGGTCCTAATCCTGGAAATCCTTGGCGGACTCTAGACACTCCCCTTGTAATCCTAATCTTAGACATCAAAACTCTACTACAACTACAGCGCCCCATTCGCATCATTCAACAAGCTCCTTGCAAAGAGGGGTCTACGTGGGCTACTAGACGGGTTCTGTAACCCTGCAGCCTGTTCGACTCGAGACTCTACTGCTGGCCTCTCTGCGTCGCAGCTCGGCCGCTTCAATTCGAAGGGCGGGTGGAAAGAAGAACCCAAATTTTAAATCCTGTCGCTTCCCAGGGCTTCCTCCGTGACTATGATTGTGGCTAGCATTTATAACCGTTAGACTATGCTAGCCATTTGAGTGCTTGCGTTTTCTATGATAACAGACTTCGTGCGCTTGGACCGTGGGGGCCGCGGTGGGGTGTTGATCTGATAGCTCAGCGTCAGGGCATGCAGCTGTTAAGGGCAGGGCCTTGAGCCAACAAAAACCTGGCGGCCGAGATAAAGGCTGAAAAGGACGACTCAAGAGCAAAAGTACGAAAGGAACAGCGGGTTACCCCAAACATCTATGATTGCCACACATGACCGTGCAGCCCAGCCTTCAAGCCCCTAAAGTCTCAAACGCGCATGCACACAGGCTCACAGGCCCCCAGGTCTTTCAACCAGGCCACTAGACGAAGCCACCAAAGCAATTGGGCCTGAAGGTCTTATCCAGGAGCAGCACCCGCCACTCTGGAGGCCTTCAAGAGAGTTTTCTGCTTCTACTGCAGAAGCCTAAACAACAAGTAGCATCCTTAACGCCATGGCTCTTGCAAGTAAACATGGAAACATCGAGTTCCCCATGCTCCTCAACCGGCCAAAATCCAGGACTTCACCGTCAGCAGCATGCCCCCAGTTCTCAACTTTTACGTAGGGCACACCTGCCACTGACGACGGTATGCTCCAGCTGTCATCTCGAGTTGTTTCGATCTTTGAGGGAGGGGCGAGGGCGGAGTGGGGGCTTTATGCGACGGCAACGGCGCGTGTTACGCTGAATCCGTGTCGGAACCTCTGGAGCAGAGGAGGGGTGAAACTATGAATGGGCACCACTCTTCCATCACGACTCTCCGTGCTTCGATTGCGCCGAAGACGTAAACACCGGCGGCTACAACTCCCCATAAAGCTTTGGTGTTGCAAAACCCGATGCCAGTCTTGGCATCTCCTTCTTGACGATGTAATGTAGGAAATAACGACCTCAATATTTTTCAGAGTACAGTATTGTTGGGATATTTATTCATTATTAAGGAACCTTAAGGAATGCTATTGGAAATTCTTAGATTATTATGGCCACTGTATAATGTACCATGGTGCCTTGACATCTGTGGCTCCGCATACCATCGCACCTGCACCAAGCTGAGCTCGCTGTTGTGACCCGCAACATGTCCGTGCTGAAAGCTTTGCTTCTGCAGGTGATTACCGTGTGTGACTCGTGATCCAGGAATCGATTTCCAACTTGCTGTTGCCAGCTGTTCAAAAAGCCCGACGATTCCAAGCTTATCCGACATGCCTCGAATATGGAAAACACGCGCGGTGCATCTCGAGCCTTTTCGCCATAGCGGCTGTGGTCGATAGGAAGTGGGGCGCTTGGCTGCGAGCTGCGTGTGGGGGCTGGCCTCGTTCGCAGATTGAGATGACTGCTGAGCGCGATTGTGGTAGAGTTGTAGAGTTGGCTCAAAAGAGCGTAACTCAACCATGCCATCGTCCAAGAACAAAGGTCCAGATCTAAAGCATATAGGTTTTGAAGTGCACACAATCCCGGTTCGATTGGGCAAACTGGGATCGAGCAGTGCCGCCTACTCACCTCACCGCGTATGCAGACTGCAGAAGCCCCATGGGTAATACATGCGCAATACCATTTGTTTCACAAGGGACTCGACTGCCGCCCTTACTGCCCAGCCTGACCCACAAGACAGTACTCATGACTGCAATGCGAGACTGGCCACTTCGCGGCTACGAGCTTTCGGCACAACCCATGCGCAATACCACAAATCCCAAATGATCGGCATAAAACCACAATAAAGACAAAGGCTGAGGTTCAGGCGCTAGTGCCGGCGCAGCTCTGCGAGCCTTATGGATAGGGTTTGGGGCCTTAGCGTTAATTAAGGGCAAGCACCTAAGCAGCGGGGCCATCTAATTACTTGTTACAATAAGAACCAGGAGATGCTGGATTGCCCTCTGTGCACAGCTGCTTTCAGGTGTGGCGTGTAGTCTGTATAAAATTTTGTGCAACAGTCAGGTCCCGACTCCTTTGAAGACCTGCGCGAAGATGGTAACCAGGAGACCCCTCAGGGCGCAGCCAGAAGAGCTCCCCGTGATGCAGTCTGTGGCGTCGCGACCTCACCAGGAGATGAGTCTGTCAATGAACAGCTGCCAGAGAGTATGAGTGCGTAGGTTCTACGGCGTAGATCACGCAGGTATATACACAAATAGGCATTCATGCCAACATAAGAAAACACACCACGGACACAGACTGACATACACGCCACACGTTCAGGAAAGGACACACATGCACGCACACATACACATACGCCCCTTCAACGCAATATGCCGTGGTAGTCTTACCACGCACAAAACGAGTGAAGATAAACACAACCGCAACTAGAAGTATGTATACAAGTGTGTATATTTATAAACTCAACTTTTATATTCATCCGGGTGTCTGTGTGTACGTGTGTGTAGTCGTACATAGACACATATATGTACTCTCTAGACATACACATATATAGCAATCTGTGCATATATATATATATATATGTATGTATATATATATATACACACACACGCACTTACACATACATATGCACAGGTGGATGCATGTGTGCACACAGTTGCATGCACCGAAGTCAAGAAGAACAAGATCCAGCTGAATATGAGGTGCACGTAATATCATGTAATATAATCGATGCAGAATGCTTCACTGCTATACCTGGAAGGTGTTACCTATCTAGCCCTCGATCTCTCGATCTATGTATCGATCTACGGGTCTATCTATCCATATCTGTATTTACATATTATGTATTTCTGGCCGTGTCCAATGTACATGGACTAGGAAATACATCAATGCACATCTGAACAGTATGGTGGAGAGAACAAGGACAACATGCTGTATGTTCTGGGCATGTGCATCCATTTCAGTGTACAGTATGTCTGGTGGATATGGTCTGTATAGGAGCCTTCATGTATGTGATGATCCTTTCGGCAGCCAAAAAGAAAAAAAAGTCGTGGTTTGCATCCGGGTCTTGGACAAACAGTCGTGCGATGCTCAGGAGCGAGGCAGCGATGAGAAAAGAGCCGACCACGGCCTCAAGAGAGGATGCGTTGGAATTGATTAATATAGGGGTCTTAATAATTAGACTAGGGTTTTGGGGCCCTTTATACTACAATTATAATAAGGATCCCCCCAAAATGGCAATGGTATAAGTAATTATTTACGCCCCTATAGAACTCGTGAAGCCCGAAACTTGCTTCGCGGCCGCGGGGCTCGAAGATGCTTTT
This sequence comes from Symbiodinium sp. CCMP2456, assembly GCA_905221635.1. Taxonomy (NCBI): domain Eukaryota; class Dinophyceae; order Suessiales; family Symbiodiniaceae; genus Symbiodinium; species Symbiodinium sp. CCMP2456. Next base: position 84,193 of record CAJNDV010000525.1, read on the forward strand.
TCCGCTGATCTCATTCTCTGACTATCCTAGATAGTGATGAGCTGAAGTCCCTGTGTATAGTGACAGTGTCCAAGATTGTTTGGCTGGTTTTAGTGCCAAGACTGGAAGAGCCACGGAAATTCAGAGTTACCGGAAGTCTCAGCCCGAGGCAGCTACATGCGACAGGCCCCGCCCGGAGGCAAACCTGCAACGTGGCAAGCTGCTGAGTCAAGTGCGATGGTGCTCTGAAACTCGACAGCACAGAAAGACTGTGCCTTGCAGTCATGTCCAACTTCTACTTTCAGGCAGGTGGTAGCTGTGGCCAAGAAGGGATGATTTGCCTATACAAGGCGCTTGCAAGCCCGGTGTTGAGCTTGGTGCTATGCAAAGGTTCATACACATCCCAGGTCACACACGGCTGTAGGAGTTTGTCAGCTCTCGGAATCCCAGCAGCGACACGGACCTGAAATCTGAACACATGGGTAAAGCCTCTGTAAGATAATCCTCGCTTCGACCTGGAAAGCCCTCGTTATCCCAGGAATCAGCACCTGGATCGACCTCGACCAGACATGATTCCTCCCAGGGCGTATTGTACAAAAGGAGGTGGCTTGAGGATGTATTTCATACCTTCTGAGGTGGACTCTTTGGGAGTTGATGCGGTTCTGGCCCTAGCTTCGTTCGCCGAAGTGCAACTGATTTGGGGTGACGGGATGTATCCACTGCAAGGCCCCAGTGTCGCGGGGAGTTCCGGACATGCCAGCATTCATTAACTACATTTATTCATTTCCCACTTTTATAAAACACCCCCTGCACAAAAACACGTTGGGGCGAATCCTCCCGAAATCATCCCTGCCCTTTAAAACCTTTTCCGAATTAAGGGGGGTTTCGAGGCTCCAACTACTAGTGGAGCACAGTAAAAGCAAGAGCAAAAGCAAGAGCAAGAGCAGGAGTTGAGCAAGAGCAAATTAAAAGCAAGAGGGGAGTAAGAGCAAGAGACGGAGCAAGGAGCAGGCGCACGAGACGCAGCAGAAGCAGGAGCATAAGCCAGCACGGGAGCAAGAGCCAGAGCAGGAGCAAGAGCACAACCCTCAAAAGTGACAGTACAGAAAAATATACCCTAACAATACAAACACTTTCCGAGGTTTTATTCAGGAGGGCATCCCCGTTTAATATAAACGATTACTAATTAGAACAGGGTTTTAAGCTTTAGGGTGTATATATATATATATATGCGCTATAATTAGGGCTGAGGCCCCTACATTGAATACAATGGCTGCCCTGAGCGGGCGTTCGAAACCAGTTCTCGCGAGAGAAGGCAAGCCGGTATCTGCTGAGGGAACCTTCTTCGCGTGGCACATTCCAAAAAGCACAAACCCGTGGACCCCTTCCTCTTCCAGCCGCTCAGTACCCCAGCAGCACATCTTGATTCCACGCCCCGAGAAACCCTGAAACCCCAAAAGTCGTTATCCGAACTCCCCCAATAGACAAGCTACCAGGGTCCTGGCTCAGGGGCGAATGTGCTCTACGCGGAAGCTGCAACTCTCTTGCCGGCTGAGCCAAAGACCGGATTTGGGTTTCGGCGCTCCAAACTTGGACAATCCAAACACAAGTAATAGTCATAACAATAATTAACAATAAGTGAGGAAAAACCATAAGAGCAATAGCAATAGTAAAGTTAATAACGATACTGGATTCTGGGTCAAGTTTTCGCGCGGATTTGGTAAGATGATGTGTTGAGACCCCGGAGAAGTGTTGGCCTATTGGTGCAAGGCCATAGCGGCCATAGCGACCGTTTGCAGGTTTGATGTTGAGAAAGCCAATAAACTGGACTCAGAAACGGAATGTCATGATATGAGGACCGCAGACCACCGACACACCGTATGCGAAGGGCGAGGAGGGGTTGCTCCAAAGGGAATAGCCAGTCTTGCAAACCGCTACAGCCCCTGTGATCCAGACATCTCCAGACCAACCATCCGCAAGCGCTGGACATTCAACTGTTTTTAACGAGCAGCAGATTGCCAGCTTGTAGCGCGGCAGGCTCCAGCTAAAAGCGTCTACCGCTGGCTTGGCTGCTCTTCACGTGTGGTGAAACGCTGGAATGACCAGTTTTTTTTGCAAAAGCAGGGGTGGGAAGTTCGGCAAATGCAATGCACGCACCATTCTCTCTGACAAGCGTGTTGCTTAGGTAATGGTGACATGAGTAGCAGTCATACTGCACTGAAGTAGCACCAGTGCATGAAGCAAGCAAACAACGCTTTCTAGAAGTAAGCTCTGCTACCCTCGGGGATGCAGTGATAGAAAAACAAGATGCAAACGGCTACCTCGCAAGGAGGAGTTCAGGTTTTCAGGCGGAGAAGTGCTGCCACATTATCTTCTGACCCCGGAGTTCCTTGGGCTGGGATGGGGGTTCATGCGCGGGCCGTCAGTCCATCTTGTCTACGCTCCTGGCCACATGAGCCGGGCAGTTGCTGACGAATGAACAACTCCGATGTTCAATGGCTTTGTCCGGAATGAATCACAGCCCTCGAGTGCGTGATGATGTAAGTCATAACGGGTGCAAGTCCATAAAGGTTGGATGTTTCATTTGGAGATACGACATCGGGGGGAAATAGCTTTCGGATGATTTGCAAAAACCAGCCGCTGGAAGCTGAGACAACAGCCGCACCCCGCCTCATGATTGTGATGATATTTCCTTGGCTCGGCAAATTCAGTGTCAAAGGAGACAAAACCCTGAACCTGCATCTCTACTCTGTCGAAGTCTATTTTGCGAAGCTTTGACACCGCTTTGCAGCCGTATGCGTGTACATCTATATATATATATATATGCACATACCTACATATAGATAGACATATATACGGATATGCTTATATATTTTTGCTAGGAGCTCTCACTCGCACACTTCTTGCTGATTGGGTTCGCGTGGACGTCTCGGAGATTTCTCCCGCAAGCAAGAGCTCGTCCAAGATTCGGTAGACCTCCAGGATGTGACGTGAAAGTGCTTTACGAGTTCTGTCTTTTTATCTCTTGTTGTCTCTTTGTCGCTAGCACATGCTGCATTAAATGCTCGACTGGCCACAACGGCAGCGAATGTCCCGGCCTTGTCGAAGTGGAAGACTAGGTCCAGTTCGCAAACATTGCCGAAGTACCTGATCTTTTTCTACGCTCAAAGGCTCCGCCGATGCGCGACAAAAGACAAAAACGAGATATGTGCAGGGCCAGGATAAGTCGGTAAGTTTCTTGCCCATCCAACACTTCCACGAAGAGATGGATGAGCTCCTGTCGGTGGGAGTTTACGGCTTCTCGGGCATAGCTTCCCACCCACGGAACCATTCCGGGTACAAGCCTCGTGACCGTTGAAGATACACAACCCAGGAGGACAGACTGTGTTCTTCAATATGCAGAGAAGTTACTTCCCTTAAAATGACAACACACGAAAATATTATGCATATGCTAGATTCTGCTAGGCCAGGCAGACTGAAAGATGCGGAGTGGCTGATTCGGCACAGCTTCAGGTTCACACATTAGGCTGATCGCATCAGAGCCCTCCTCCTCAACCGCAAGCAGTGATCATTGGTCCTGACCAACTGACCAAACGCCTGAAGCACACCTGAACCCCTGGGCCCGTCCAGCATTCCCATCTCGTTGTCATTCATGTCAACGCCTTAGATCATGACAGTTTCGGCTTTGGGGTCAGGGTTATTTGACTGGGCTTTAACGACTCGAGTGGTCGATGCTCAAACGGTCCGCAACAAAGGGGTAGGCCAGCTGCTCTTGCGAGTACATGCGAGTACTACGACAACGTATGATCGCATGTCTGCTACTGTGCCATCAAAATCTGAGGCCCTCATACACCCTGACTACACATTCAGATGAAGAAGACACCGAGCAACAAGAGGGGCAGAAACATTGAGTAAGACAGCCTCGAAAAAGCTCCAAAGCTTTTGAATTCCGAGGGGCAGAAGATGAAGAACATTCCCGCATATCGCCTGCAGTCCGCAATTACGAAGTTTGAAAAGTGGACATCGGAACAAGGCAACTGACTACCATTTATTAGTAGTACAGGAAGGCCCATCCGACAACCCAAATTCGGCCCTGCCCGCCTTGGTCTGTGGAGCAGCACAGATTTTGATCATCAGGTGGGGCACCGAAGGAGGGGATGCAGGGCTCAGGGCACTGGGTAGTCTGTCGCTGGCGTGACACGCAGATCGTGATGAACGGAGCATCGCATATTCACCGGCGGCATACATGGGCGAAAACAGGAAGCGCCTGTAGATGATCTTGTAGCTCCTGTACTCCAGGAAGTTGGTGTTCCTGCATGAGGCTTGTAGAAACAACGAAGCCTACTGCATGATATGCAGTGGCCTTGATAACTAGAATAGAGTTCCGGGGAACACTATTTATGTTAAGGAACCCTGAAAAAAACACTATTGGTAATTGTTCGTCCCCGTGGTTGGAGGGAGGGGCCCTCAGCGCTCACCCCAGAATCTTTGTAAAATCTGATACCACCCTAACCCCTAAACCCAGTTTCAATAAATTTCGAAGCTCTGGCGGCCCCAGCGAATGACAAGATTTGTGTCTGCGAAATATGGTGGCAAAAAACAAACACTTTTGTGACCGACAGGCGTCACCAAGAGTTTTTACCCTGAGAGTTTTCAGGGCTCCCCCGAATCAGGCACCTGTGTAAAACCCCCTCTCCACTACCGACCCAGAATATCCGCAGTCGACTTCGGAGGCAGGGAGCCCAGAATTATGTCAAACCCTGAGCCCAAGCTGCAGTGGCCTTGGATCTCTGGCCACCACAGCACGGTGGATCTCGGATTCGATCCTAAGGCATCTCAGACCCGGAGCTGGTAAAATGCCCAGGTCTCAAAAGCCTCCTGCGGTAACCCCCAGTGCCTGCAATGTCTTGAATTGGCTCAGTGCGGAGCAGTCTCTCGGCTTTACTACTGAAAGGCAGTGCTAGTAGTGGCACTGTTGTATATAGACAAGCCGCAAAAGTGCCGAACAAAATGGACATTTGCTGCAGCTTACAACTGCACTCGTCGGCTGCGCAGAGCAGACCTACAGATCTGAAGTGCTTCCCGAAACCACTGAGTCTGCCGTCCAAGGCTCTTGAACTTCTCCTTGGCATTGAAAGGGACGTACCTGCACGAGAAAGGGGAAAATAACAGTTGCCCGGCTGGTCTGGCATTGCGGCTTGCCAGGATCGGTTGTGGCGATAACCTGACAACCTTGCATCTTGTAAGGCTAAGGTTGTTTGATGTCAATTTGCTGCAAGCAACGTAGACTTATGCCACGAAGGAGAACTGGATAGCCACTGGCAGATCATGCTCTCAAGCCCTGGAAACAAAAAACCGTCTCTGGTCTCCGAATTGCACCGCCTCGCTTGGCCGAAGTGTTTTGTACGATTGAACATAGTCGTTGCCATCTTCGCTGAACTTCTAATTTTCGGTGGTAGGCGGTAAAGATTTCTGCTTCGCACTACCTGCACAGTTCATTGTAAGGGAATGGTGATAGCGGCAGGAGTCATACCCGTAGTGGTTGTAAAAGTCATAGTAGTGATTTTGCCTCCTGCCTTGCTGAGCAAACCACAAGAGGGAGTAGTAGTAGTAGTAGTAGTAGTAGTAGTAGTAGTGGTAGTGGTAGTGGTAGTGGTAGTGGCAGTGGCAGTGGCAGTGGCAGTGGCAGTGGCAGTAGTAGTCGTAGTAGTNNGTAGTAGTAGTAGTTAGTAGTAGCAGCAGTAGTAGTAGCAGCAGTAGTCGTCGTCGTAGTGGTGGTGGTAGCAGGTATAGTCGTTCTTGCCATATGGTACATGGTGGCAAGCAGCAGCTTAGCAGAATTAGTAAAATGGACCCCGTGACGTCACATAGTGCCGATGCCATACATGGTGCAACACCATGCGCGGGCAACCTTTAGCGGTGCTTGGTTGACTCCAACTAACAATCAGCTTTCTTTGGCACACCTCTTTTGGCTGAAAATGCAGCGTTGCAGAAGTGCATACG
>CAJNDV010000525.1:91015-108653 GCA_905221635.1 Symbiodinium sp. CCMP2456
CTGTGGCCAACCGGCTTAACCGGATCGCGATGCATCCTGGGCACGGGGCTTGGGGTTTCCGGCTTAAGGTTTGGGGTTTAGGGTTTAGGGTTTAGGGTTTAGAGTTTAGGGTTTCGGGTTTAGGGCACAGGGTTCGACAGGTACATAGACTTCTCTGTCAGAAAAGTTCGTGGCCGCGACTGTCAAAACCGAGGCAGGTGTGTGCCAATACCCGCAGAGTCAGGAAAAGACCTTACACTTACAGAGGATTCTAAACCCTAAGCCCTAAAACCTAAGCCCTAATCCTTAAAGCCTTCATGAACAAATTGCTTCTTCGATTCGACCCATTCCTCTCCCCCCTTTTCTTGCGTGCAGAGCTCAACGCCGGTAGGGAGAGAAGCTTCCAGCCAGCCACGACGGCGGTCTTGTAGGGATCGTGGACCTCGGTGTAGGGGTTCAGGATTCGGAACCCTAACCCCTAGACCCCTAAACCCTAAACCCCTAAACCCCTAACTAAACCCTAGACCCCTAAACCCCTAAAAACCCTAAACCCTAAACCCCTAAACCCCTAAACCCTAGACCCCTAAACCCCGAAAAACCCCTAAACCCTGAACCCTGAACCCTTATTGGGTTCTTTCAGTCAGTTCATCCTGCACAGGCTCCTGTAAGTGTGCCTAGAAGCACCCCTTGAAGGGGTTTCAGACTGGCAGAATGAGGAAAGGGAGAGAGATTCTGAAAACCAGGAGATCTTACGGCGGGGGGTCCTTGCAATAGCTCTTTTCAGCACGGTTCTACACTGGAGCCCCGGTACTTTTCCTGAAGCTCACAAGAGTTTTGGGCAAGATTTTGGTTCTTGGACAACATGAATTCACAGTAGCCTTTAGGGTTCGGGTAACGTGACTTCTCCCATTGACTGGAGCAATGTAGGTTTAGGGTTTAGGGCTGCTGGCCGCAAGTCATGAATGTACACCGACCTCGGGGTTCTGGGTTTGGGGGGGCTGGGGGGATGGGGACGCCTATAGGAACTTTCAAGGGGAGCGCTTAGAGGACCGGGAGCCTGATTACAGGGTTTTCCACAACTCCTGGAGAGACAAACCCTAAGATAGTATGATGTACCTTTACGGGTTCCTGTAAAGGGTCCTTTAAGGGTTTTATGAGGGTACCATAAGGGTTTAGGGTTTAAGGGTCCTTGTGCCCAAATAGAATCTACTTCGGCTCCAAAGTACCTTTGTAGGGACTGTACCTTAAGGCCCATGTATATACGACATGACTACGAGGACCCTCAGGGAAACACAACAAGCAGAAGGTGGGGGCTTCTGAGGGCATGAGATTACCAACACCCCCCGACTACCGCTTGCTAGACCATTGAAGGACCATGAAACCCCTAGTGAGGCGTACTTGGGGAGGGGGAGGGGGGGGGGTTACTAGTAGGTTTCGGGTTTAAGGGCTTAGGGTCTGGTTTATGAGGTTTAGATTTTCGCACTACCAGGCTAGAGGTCTGCGCGATTGTGAAGTCAATATAGCAAGCAGCAGCATTCCACATCAAACACATGAACACAGAACCGACGTTACGGTGCTATAACAAACCACCAGCCACAGACCTCTGGCGTTTGTAGGGTTTGCATTTAGCGCTGGCAGTCTCGAGTCAGGCGTGCCACTTCTGAGAAGTGAAAGGTGGCAAAGGTAATGCAAAGTATACCCCAAAAAGTTGGAAAACGGATTCCGGCCAAATAGTGCTGGGATTCCCTATACGTTAGAATGAAGGATTGAGGCTTTTTGGGCTTCTACTGCAGGGGCCCTGAATAAGTAATCAGTAACGACCGAGTCACCATACAATTCTACTAAACTGTGCTCCAAGATCCTGTTCAAATCATGAGGGCCCCTAGATTAGAGTTCAAGAGAAGGCACCACATCGGCGGAGAACTCAACGCCATGGAACTTCAGAGATTGCCTGTGAGTAGAGTGGAACTCAGGTTAAAGGAAACTACAGGTCGGGAGTTCAGGGTCTGTAGGGCTTCTATAAGGCTTCTGTAAGGTCTATAGACCTTCTATAAGGCTCCCATAACGGGAACTGCCCACCTAAAAATGTCCTAGATAGAGGGAAACTCAGGGCTCTTCTGAAAATTGGGCTTCCTGTCTTGTTGTGCTGAGTAGCTGCTTCCTACACCCCAATACCCCTTAACTAAGGAATAGACCTTTAACTGTAGGGGCCTTTAATACGTTGATTTAAGGCTTTTTTCATTAACTAAAGGGGTATTGGGTTCTTTGGGAAGCCAACTTAGGCCTATAAATCTAGGGTCTAAAACCTTAAACCCTAAATCCTAAAGCGTGGTTTGCGGTTTAGGCTTTAGGGTTCAGGGTTTAGGGTTTAAGGTTCAGGGTTTAGGGTTTAGGGTTTAGGTTCAGGGTTCAGGGTTCAGGGTTCAGGGTTTAGGGTTTAGGGTTTCCCTGGGGTTGGGGGCCAAAGTTTGGGCATGCCTATCCCGAAATCCCGCCGGCAAACACTGATCCTTACTATAGTAACCGTTACCTACACCACCAAAAGTAGTTAGAGGAATGGCCCCAACACCCTAAAACAGGCTGGTATTCTACATCAGGTACATGGAACCGACTTCATAGAAAGCCTTCATGCCTTAAAGGAACCCTACTGAAGCCTTCAAAGTAGGGTTAGGGTTTAGAGGTTTAGGGTTTAATATAAGTGCCTCAATGATTAGAATCGGGGTTTGCTGCCATTTATACCACAATAATAATTAATGATAAGGAGCCCCTCCAAATAGTATAGGTAATTAGGTAGTTATTTAATAGGCCCCTACATTAGGGGTTTGGGAGTCCAAAATCCAAAAATCAAACCGAACCTTTGGGCCCCTAATCTAAACCCTAAACCCTAAACCCTAAACCCTAAACCCTACCTAATGGAAGACTGGCGCCTGAAGTCCGGAAAATGCCGGGGTCCCGGCGCGCTGCTCCGGTCTTGGATCAACGGGTCCTTCGGGAAATCATATCGGGCATTTATGAGCTTAATAGGACTTTGGAGTTCACGGTTTAGGGTTTAGGGCTTAGGGGCATTTATGATTTTAATGGTATGTTGGTGTATATTATGCCATAATTGTAAACAGTAGTATATGGTATTTCTGATGTTAACAGGGTTTTGGTGCAGATTATGCACTAAGGGCTCTTATGGTTTTAATAGGATTTTGGTGCACACCACCAATATAAACTGTAGTATAAGGCACTTATGATATTAATAGGATTTTGTTGCATATCATAATTATAAACTGCAGTAAACGACATCTATGATTTGAATAGGATTTTGGTGCATATTATGCCATAATCATAAACTGTAGTATAGGGCATGTATGATTGGTTTTTAAAGATTTTGGTGTATATTATGCCAGAATTACAAACTGTAGTATAGGACATTTATGATTTGGTTTTGAAGATTTTGGTGTGTATTATGCCATAATTATAAACTGTAGTATAGGGTATCTATGATTTTAATAGGTTATGGTGCATATTATGCTAAAACTATAAACTGTAGTATAGGGCGTGTATGACTTGTTTTAAAAGATTTTGGTGTGCATTATACCAACATTTTAAATTGTAGTATAGGGTATTTAGGATCTTAATAGGATTTTGGTGCATACTATGCCATAATGATAAACTGTAGTATAGGGCTCAATGATTTTAGTCGGATTTTGGTGCATTTATGCCATAGTTATAAACTGTAGTATAGGGCGTTTATGCTTTTAATAGGATTTTGGTGCATATCATACTAGAATTGATTATAAACTGTAGTATAAATGCCTACGTAAATTTATGAGTTCCTTATGAGAGTGATAGTATGATATAGCCCAGACGCTAGTCTAGTTACTAAGGCCCCTATCTTCATTCCGACAGCTTGCAGTACGGGGGCATACAAGATTTAATTCAAGGTTTCTAGGGGTTTGCGAATTAGGCATGCAACAAGCGTGAGAGCGAGACCTTAGGCTGTAGGGTTAGCATCCATGATGTATCTGCAAGGACGGGGACTCTGTGTTTTTGCATAACGAGGGTGGTCTGTGGCTTTCGCGCGATGTCTGTCGGATTCGCGGGCTTGTTCAGCAAGTCTGGACTTAGACACAAGAATCCCGCAAGACTTGTTACACTACATTCACTACATCAATCCGAAAGAACCTGAACAGTAAAGGGCGTCGGTCAAATACAAGCACAAAGGGCCACGTGGCGGTCCATGTCAGAGCCGCCTCTAATTTCGGGGTCCAGGGATTCAGGGATTATCGTTTAGGGTTTACGCGTTCTTGAAGTTTTGCTCAGGAGATTACTGCAGCGTAGTCTTGCAGAAGTAGAAGTTGGTATCCCTTTCGCAAGTCTTCTGTGCCGGTCCTCCGGAATGTCCAGAGAGCCGTCACATATGACCTGGCGCCAACATCCGGATGCCCACATTCAGGAAAGCACCTACAACAAACCCGGCTTCGGGCTAGGGAGAAAGCGTTTAGGGTTTACAGAAGATGACTGTAACCTCTGAAGCCTCCCTGATATTCAGCATGCTTGCAGCTTATTGCCTAGAGGCTCCATATACACTCCCATTATGGAATTAGGTCCCAAAAAGCCATGCTTATTGTGGCTTTAGGGACCTAATTCCATAATGGTAATCTATTTGGAGCCTCTGGGTTGGCGGTGGTGGAAAATGGTGTGATCAGGTTGCTGCGTGGTTGCGGCGGCGGCAGCTGGTGCAATGGTGGCGGTGGCGATGGTCTTGGTCGGTGATACCTTAAGAACCCAAAACCTATTTTTTGTAGGGTCCTTATAAATCCCATATTAGGGTTTATAATAAGAACCTACAAAAAAGTGGGTTTGGGGTTCTTAAGGTAGACCTTATAGGATTTAGGGTTCATGCGGGTTAAGGGTTTAGGTTCTATAAAGTATCAGTGTCCTAACATTATGATTGCAGGTAGGTTCCTTAGTTACGGGAAATTGGGTCCACGAGAACCTACACCATTGAAAGCTACCACTTGCAGGGATATTGACCCTAAACCCTAAACCGTACAATGTGTATGTCGAGTGCTAGACCTTCGGTGGCTCGAAAGTCCAATGCACCTTCAGAAAGCCAATCCCTATTTAGCCTGAACTCCTATCTAAACCCTAAACCCCTAAACCTAAACCCTAATGAGTTTGAGCTCCTATCTCTAGGGTTTTTGGCTGCTGTGGTTTTTGTTTCAGGGTTTCTAGGGTTTTAGGGCGCCAAGTTTCAAGTCGGCAGTCGGCAAGGCAGGAGTCAGGGTTTCGGGTAGTTGGGGGTCTTGTGAAGGCTTCAGTCCTCAAAAGGGTTTAGGGTTTAGGGTTTAGGGTTTAGGGTTTAGGGGGCTGGGGGCTCAACGCAGTTTACGTTTTGTAAACCCCACGCCCTAACCCTCCCCCACAAAAGAATAAACAACCAGAACAAACCTAAACCTAAACCCTAAACTCCAAAAAGAAAAAAGCCATAACAATAACAAACCTAAATCCTAAACCCTAAACCCTAAACCCTAAACCCTAAACCCTAAACCCTAAACTCCAGGAAAGAAGTCTTAACCCTAAACCCTAAACCCTAAACTCTAAACCGGGGACTTCGGGGCTGTCGGGGAAACTCTGCGTCTTCCGCTTTGTGGCTTTCACTCTCCAGGTTCCCCAGTAGTACCCTTTGTTTAGGGTTTAGGGTTTAGGGTTTAGGGTTTAGGGTTTAGTAGTACCCTTTTGCCCTTTTTCTTTTTGGATTCCCTTATTAAGACCAAATAGTAGAAAAAGGGCACCCTTATTATTAAGGGGCTTCTGGGGAACCTAGCCCTTCAGAGTTTATAGGGTTTGGGGTTAACTTAAAAGTTCTGTAGGGTTTTGAGGTTTTGGTTTTTTGGTTTAGGGGTTTGGGGTTTTGAGGGTTTTGGGTTTTGAGGCTTGGGGTTTAGGGTTTTAGGGGTTTAAGGTTTCGGTTTTTGGGTTTTGAGGTTTAGGGTTTTGGGGTTTTGGGTGTAGGGGTTTAGGGTTTGGTGGAGGTTTTCAGGTTTTGGGTTTAGGGTCCGACGTGAACCGGCGCGGCAGGTCATGCACAACAAGGGGCTGAAGCACTTGCAATCGGAGAATTGGGCCGATCGCCGTTCTCCATGACGAAGCCCCAACTCAGATAAGGCAAAGGACTTATACAGGAGTCTGTATAGTTCCCAAAAATAGATCCGGGGGTTCCTGATCATAGCTATGGTTTCACACACACCCCAAGACCCTTTTCCAGTTATGATGGCAGCCGCCCTGACCAGATGCTGCATAACTAAGGGCAAGCCCGAAGGCCCAACCCGGAAAAAACCCTAAACCCTAGACCCTACACCCTCAACCCTAAACCCTAAACCCTAAACCTTAGACCCTAGACCCTGCACCCTAAACCCTAAACCCTAAACCCTAAACCCTAAACCGAATCAAGGCGAGTCGTGATCGCCCCACGGAGACACTCCGCCAGATTCGAGGCCTTCTGATGGTTCTTCGGGTCTTCGGTGGTTTCAGGGGCACCTGGAACTGAGGTTCTAGATCTAATATAGGGGCCTCAATAGTTACCTGTACTGCTTTGAGGGCTCCTTAATATAATTACAGTATAACATACCGGACAACCCTATTCTAATTATCAAGGCCTCCGTAGGATGTAAAGCATCGACATACCGTAACTTTGGCTTAAGTTATCTGGGATTAGCGTCTCGGGTTTCGCCAGTTATCCAGGATGCAGGTTCAAGAAGCCTCGGGCTTAGCTACCGGGGTTTGTTTGGACTGATGAACCCCGCCCAAACCTTCGAAATCTGAATCTGCAATATCACGACCCCCTCTTCGGATACAAAAGGACTTTAGTTTGCATTTGCGCAGTCGTCAAAGTCATCTGTATCATCATTCGTATCCACTACCCAACATCCTGTCATTATTGCTCCAGTCTCAAGTGTTGTGGTTACCCACAGGCCCTAAAGTAGTTCCTTTTTGGGGTTCATATATAGAATCCTATAAGGTAACCCCCAGAAGGAACTACTTTAGGGCCATGGGTATTCTAGTAGTAAGGAGGGTTGCTACTGACGTGACTAGCTGTTGTCACCACCTTCCACTATCTGCCTGGAGGAACCCCTAAGCCCTAAACCCTAAGCCCCTTTCTTACACCCCTGGACCGCTTCGCCCTAAACCCTAAACCCTAAACCCTAAACCCTAAACCCTAAACCCTAAACCCTAAACCCCAAGCCTGAGAGCTCCTAGACTCCAGCTACAGGACTGCCTGGAGGAGGAGCTGGTGGACTTGGGCAAGTTACTCCGTCTGCTCCTTGCGAGCCTCTACCGCTTCAAGGCACCACACAGTAATATCGGGGTCTGAATAACTCCGTATTCCCATACAGTATATAGTATAGTAGACCATACTAGACCCTAAAACTCGAGTCTAGTCATTAATCCGATATTTCTTGTAGCTTTTCCCGCTCCTCAGGGTGGTTTCAAGTCTGATCACGACATGTAGGCGGCCATATCTGGAAGATCGATGCAGACAAAGCCGCAGCTGATTTCCCGAAGCTCTAACCCTTTCCAAGTTCAGGCACACGCTTTAATTTGGTTAAGCGACGTCCTTTTGCAGAGGATGTGGGGGTTCAACAACACAGGGGGGTGCTTACAACTTTTGAAGGCCATGGGGGATCTAGAATGGGGGGGTGTTGCTCCGAAAGATCTTTGTTCGTTAGGGTGAGGGCTTCAGGAGTTTCAGGCAGCTCTGTTTGAACTGCTTGTGGGGGATCTTGTTAGTTTTGACTCCAAGTACAACGGAACCCTGATGTAGGGGCCTAAAGAATTACCTGTACTATTTTGGGGTCTCCTTATTATAATTATTATACCCAAAACCCTATTCTAATTCTTAAGGCCCCTACATTACAGGAAACCAAGAGTTGGAACTACCCCCAACCTCACCAGACAGCACGTCAGCGTTTGCCCTTGCAGGACGACCCTTCCTACAACCTCTTCTGGGAGACTGCACCCACAGAACACTGGCACGCTTTCGAGGACGAGGCGATTATTAGGGGTACCCCTTAAAGGGTACCCCTTCTGAACCCTGCTTTGGGCTCTCTAAAAAGGGACCTTATTGAGAGGGTCTATATCCCCAATGGTCCCCCTAATCCTGGCTCCCAGTGGGTGGGGAGATGTCGGCCATGCGAAATCGTTGCCACTGTCCATAAGCTGCGTACTCGACATCAGCACGCCATGCCGGAGGTTATGTATGTATCACCCTAGGTGGCAGACAGACGTGCCAGAACTAGCAGTGTGTCTTTATCAAGAAGTCTTGTATTCTTGTATCAAATCATTCAGACTCATTTAGACCTGGGTAGTCCTCGTAAGTTCGCGACCCAAATATGTGCTTCTCTACATTGGGCTCCCTTTCGGGGTCCTTTGTATACGGGTGCCGTACTATCTTCGGGATAAAAAGGCATCCTAATTTAGAGAACTACCCAAGTGTAGATCCATCATCTCTTAAACCCTAAACGGCCCTAAACCCTAAACCCTTACACCCTAAACCCCAAGCCCCGAAAAATCCCTAAATCCCTAAACCCCTGAACCCAAAACCCTAAACCCTTAAACCCTAAACCCCAAGCCCCGAAAACCCTAAATCCCTAAACCCCTAAACCCTAAACCCCGAAGGCCCCTAGCCGCTTAGCCGTACCGGCTCTCGGGCTCCACACCTTTCAGGCCCATGCATGATTTGCGTTAGTAAATATAATAGATACTCTCTGTTATATACTACATAAAACACATAATTAAATAGATAGATAGATATATATATATATATATACATATGTATACAAATCCAATACGACTCCAACCAGCAGGTTGCGTTTTGAAACTTTAGGGTTTAAGACTTAAGTTGTGAACCAGAAGACTACGACACCCCAGGTGGAAAGGAGAGCTGTGGAGGAAAGCTTCTGCTGGACGCTGCACATTCGTGCCCGGGCGTTCTTAAGCACTGCCGTTCCCAACTCAGAAATAGTAGGCTTATAGGGTTAGGGCCTAGGGTTCAGTCTTGTTCACCTGGCACACCTTCTCTTTTGATGCTTCTTCTCAGAAAGGTGTCTCCTTGGATCCTCTAACTACTATCTCCACTTGTTCTAAAAGTTATTATAGCCCTAAACCCTAAACCCTAAACCCTAAACCCTAAACCCTAAACCGTGGCGGTTAGGGTTAAGGGTTTAGGGTTTAGGGCTGTGAGCAGAAGGGAGGCCGCGAGAGAGAGAGAGAGAGAGGGGACCTCAAACCCTCCTGTTGGCGGAGCATGAAACCCTAAACCCTAAAGCTTGAAGCCCTAAACCCGTCAGCATGAGAGTTTTGGGAAATGCACATGCACGGTTGCTGCGGCCTCACAGCAGGCTGCCACAGCAGGGCACCCACCGAACCACATGCTAAGCCCGTAGCCAGAAATAAGACTCGAAACTCTAGACCCTCCAACCCTGCACCACAACTCCCCCCCATAGATCCCTAAACCGAACCCTTGTAGATGCTGAAAAAACCCAATTTGTAAAGGAGAAGCCAGAGTCATTGGCAATATTATTCCTTATAGCCCCTAGTATGTAATTCTCGCATGCAAGAAGCCCGAAGCCCCTCAAAACCCCGTAGAACCAGCCGCATTGAACCCCCGCCAAAAAAGCTTATTCGACTGCTTAAAGTTTAACGCCTCTATTTTTTAAAAAGAAACCCTAAACCCTAAACCCTAAACCCTAAACCCTAAACCCTAAACCCTAAACCAACCATCCCTAAACAAAAGCTGAGGTGTCCCACACAAGGCCTCGGGCTTCAACCTCGCATCCGGCTCCTTGGTCTTTGGAGACGGTTTGAGATTTGGGGTTTAGGGTATGGGGTTTAGGGTTTGGGATTTGGGGTTTAGGGTTTGGGATTTAGGGTTTGGGGTGTTGGGGATTTGGGGTTTAGAAGGTTTGGGGTTTTGGGTTTGGGGTTGAGGGTTTAGGGGCTTAGGGTTTTGGGGTTTTGGGGTTTAGGGTTTAGAGGGTTTGGGGTCTAGGGTTTAGAGGGTATGGGGTTTGGGTTCTAGGGTTCAGGGTTCAGCAGCCCCGGATTGAGCAGTCTCTCGTCGAGCTGGCAGTCCCGGATTTAGCAAAAACCCACACCCGCCCCAAGAATCCCATAAAAATTGAGAAAGTACAACAACTATAGCTTAACAGCTCTTGGGTTAAACGTTTCCTTCTAATGTTAACTATGAGTTTGCAGTCTGCTTATCATTATTAAACCTAAACCCCGCAAGTCAAAAAGTTGAGATCTTGCATAAAAAAAGTTGCACAACATCTGGGGGTCCTATTGCCCCTCCCCCACCCTCGAACTTTATCTGAATCTGAATACAGTATGACAACCCGCGGAATTAGGTTTCGGAACTAGGTTTCGGTTTCGGGATGAGGTTTCAGAATTACATTGGTTTCGGAACTAAGTTTCGGATTTCGGAATTAGGTTTGGGAATTTGGTTTCCGGAGTTTGGTTTCCGACGATGTTAATCGTTAATCCATAGTTCGGCCCAGGCCCTGGGAATTCTGGATGCAGGTCGCCGCGACCAAACACATAAGGTAAGGGTTTGGGGTTTAGGGTTCAGGGATTGGGGTTTGGGGTTTAGGGTTTAGGGTTAACAAACAGCAGCCTTCAGGGTTTGCGGCTTAGGGGGTTTAGGGTTCAAACCCGTGGAAAGCCCTTTATATAAACCGCAACGTCGTGTCCGGCCCATGGAATCTTCAAGCAACTCCTTCTTTGATGAGCTATAGCGATTACCCCATGTGTGTGGGAGGGGCGGGTGATGAAAGGCTTTGGGCTTACTGGGGGTTTAAGGTTAAGAGGTTTTTCGGTTTTAGGGTTTAGGGGTTTAGTGGTTTGGGTTTTAGGGTTTAGGGTTTTAGGGTTTAGGGTTTTAGGGCTTAGGGGTTTAGGGTTATTAGTAGATCTTGCACCCTAATCCCGAAACGTTTGTGTGTCAACTCCTGTGATGAGACCCAGCTTCCAGACACTTCGAGCCTCGAGCTTCGAAGATGACCTGCACCCTAAACCCTAAACCCCAAATCCCAAACCCTAAACCCTAAACCCTAGCCTTAAGCCCCATAGCCACAGCCTTGCAAGAACGCGCCAACGCAGCCGGCTGAGGCGTGGATGTGACCCGTCAACTTCCGGAAGAGGAAGCGAAGGAGCTGTGAGATGTCAACCGGTTTAGGGTTTAGGGTTTAGGGTTTAGGTCACACTCAAGCTACGGGACATCACAGGCTGAGGGGGTTCTTATTATAAATATAGCATACTATGCCCCACAAGCCTATTCTGTCTATTGAGGCCCCTATACTCCAAACCCTTGTAGTAGCCGCTTAGTAGCCTGTATAGAACCGTTTAAGGAATCCTTTGCAGGAGCCCCAAAACCCTATTGTAATTATGAAGGCCCCTACAGTACGATCGATGAGGATCTCGCTGAAAGAGTCGGAGGCTCCACGTAACTTTGCAACTCTACGTTACAACACGGATTGAGGGCTTTGGGTTTAAGGCTTAGGCTTTTAGGGTTTAGGGTTTAGGCAGTGCACATACACTGCCCCGCGCTAAACCCCTGAATTCCTTAAGGGCTCTCTGACTACCCTAAACCCCAAACCCTAAACCCTTCTCTGACTATCTTGCGGGGTTCTCGGAGGAGATCCGGACGGCTCTCTTACAGGAAGCACCTGAGCTCAAAGAGCCAGTTCCCTCCACGCCCTTCAGAAAACTGGGTCTTATGAGTGAGCCTCCCAACAGGGTTTAAGGTTTAGGGTTGCTGAATAGGGGTTTCGGCTTAATTTGGTTTTGGATGCTCCTTCTAAAGTGTGTGTGTGTGTGTGTTTTGTTATACGTTTTGTCTTTTTTGCTAATGCTGGCCCCCTAAATATGAGATGTCCACTAACATGAACTACAAAACCTGCTTTCAAGCCCATGGATCGTTATAGCTGGAGGGTATGGAGCTGCAACGGTGCTTCGGGCGTTGATGGGTTAGCTGCCTTCTTTCGGGAGTCATCGACGATGCAAAATGCTCAAAATACTTTAGTGGTGTTCCAAGTCCAAGATGTCCGAATCGACGAACGTCGGCTGCTTTGGATATAAGCAGTAGATCGTAACAGTGCACCATCACTACACACCGATGCCGCATGGGGACTAGGATACATCAGACGTGGATTTAGGAGTTCGATCGGTTTCTGTGACCGGCGTGCTAATCCCAAGCCCCAACCTAAACCCGAAACCCTAAACCCCCTAAATCCTAGATCCCGCACCCGAAGCCCCAAACGCAATAGGACGCCGTCCGAGGTGACCTACCCCATAGGCACCTTCGGCTTTGATACGGAGCAACTGAACCTCGAATTTCCCAACACCGTGGGCCCGTTTGCCTCGAGCTCAGAGGATTTTTTGAGATTTCTTGCCTTTGGGAGGTTTAGGGTTTAGGGGCTTAGGGATGATATTCTTGCCTTTCTGTCTGGTGCTTAGTAGGGAATGGGGGAATGGGGGAATGGGTTAAAGGGACTACTATAAGGGACCTCGAGGGTCTATCATAGGGATCCATTCCCCCATTCCCTACTAAGCACCAGACAGTTAAGGGCATAGGGTCGTTGGTCATTTTTGCAATTTCGGTCATCTCTGTGACCACAAGCTTTTCTTTTCTTGGGTGTGTGAGTCTGGGCTCATGGGAGGATGTGCTGTGTCAAGCGGTCAGATTTCGAAGAAAGCTTCGTCGACTTCCACGATGTTGCAACACTAGTCTTTGTAGATTTCTGCCGCCCGGTGGAGTATAGGAGCTCTGGGCAGGCAGGCAACAGGTCTTCTATGCAGGATCCAGTGCAAGCTGTCCAGAGGAAGCAGATCAGAAGAGAGCTTACTATCAGTAGCTACACTCAGGAAGGATCCAAAATCCTTGTTCACGAAGCCCTAAATTAGCCCTATTTCCCTAACCCCCACAGCCCCAAACCCAAGAACGAGGTCATGGTCAATGCGCAGATGGCCGGAGCTTTCAATGAGTACTTTCGCCACCCGCAAGTCTGCAAGCCAGATCTTCAAAGCTTTTTGGCTGGCCTTAGCGGTTTAGGGTTTAGGGAATGGGTTTAGGGTTTAGGGCTCAGGGGGTTTGGGGTTTTGGGGTTTGGGGTTTAGGGTTTGCAGTTACTGGACCCTGATTAATAAACATTACGGACAATACTAGGGATCATAACCTTAGGCCCTTGAAAGAGAATTTGGTTTTCCACCAAGGGTCTACATGATCATTTTTCGCCAGTGCTCACGGCACTAAGCTTGCCTAACAATACATAGCTGGGGTTTACAGCCAGGGTTTCCTGACGGGAGGTTTTGATTGTTGATGGACAGTCTGTATATCATATCATCTACGGCTATGTTCTACTATACTATACTTCACGAGAGCTACTATACATAGTATACTACATCATACTCGACCATACTGCATAAAGATGTCAAGTACAAATATAAATACACATGTACAAAAGCAGGTGAATATACATATATACACACACCTGCATATATATATATATTATAAGAGAGAGAGAGAGAAAGCGAGAGAGAGAAAGAGGCTTGCCGATTGTTTTGCAGGCCAAAGCTCTAAACCCCTTAACCCAAAACTCCTAAACCCAGAACCCCTAAACCCTAAACCCCTTAACCCAAAACTCCTAAACCCAAAACCCCTAAACCCTAAACCCTTAAACCCAAAATTCCTAGGCCAAAGAGAAACCCTAAACCCACAAACCGAAAGGCTTGCCGTTTGTTTTGCAGGCCAAAACCCCTAAACCCAAAACCCCTAAACCCCCAAAATTCCTAGGCCAAAGCAGCTTCATGGTATATATAACCCTAAACCCTAAACCCTAAACCCTAAACCCTAAACCCTAAACCCTAAACCTTAAACCCTAAACCCTAAACCCTAAACCCTAAACCCTAAACCCCAAAATTCCTAGGCCAAAGCAGCTTCATGGTCGGCCTTTCTCCTTGCCACCTCGGCGTGGGAGACGGGGAGTTTCTGCTGGACCCTCAGACGGGGGTTGAGAGTTCAGGGTTTAGGGTTTAGGGTTTAGGGTTGAGAGTTCAGGGTTTAGGGTTTAGAGTTTAGGGTTTAGGGTTTAGAGTTCAGGGTTTAGGGTTTAGAGTTCAGGGTTTAGGGTATGGGGTTTAGGGTATATGGGTTTGGGTTTGGGGGTTTGTGGGGCTTAGGGGTTTAGAATATATGGGTTTAGGGGTTTAGAGTTCAGGGTTTAGGGTTTAGAGTTTATAAGGCTTAGGTTTGCTTAGGGTTAAGGGCTTCAAGGTAAAAAGCCAGAAAGCAAAATACTGGGGTCGGACTGATCAGATACTGAAAGCTATCCCGTCGGCTTCCATAATATTGTTTCACCGAACAGTAGGTAAACATAGGGGCCTTAATACTTAGAATAGGGTTCGGGGGTATCTTATACTGTCATTATAAGAAGGAGCCTCCAAAATCCTATTCTAATTATTAAGGCCCCTACGTTAACACTATGGGCTTGCATTCAGAGTAATGTTTGAACAAAAGCGCGAAACACATGAGGTCCCCGCTCTGCGCGCGCACGCACGCGCGCGCGCGCGCGCGCCAGCGCGGGGGAGGGGGCAAGAATCTGGTTCCCACGTCTTTGCATTACACATTCTTCCGACCGCTGTATTAGGGCCTTAATAACTAGAATGGGGTTTTGGGGTAGATTCTACTATTTATATATATATATATATATATATAATAGGGAGCCCCCAAAATAGCACTGGTAATTATTATTATTCCTATTATCATTATTATTACTATTATTACTATTATTACTTTTATTACTATTATTACTATTATTATTGTTGTTATTATTATTATTATTTCGGCATACAGGTTTCAGGTCCCAGGGTTTTCCAGTCGTCGTTCTTCTCGGGAGCGGGGAGGCGCAGATCAGGCCGAGGGATTGCAGGCCCTAAACCCTAAACCCTAAACGTAAACCCTAAACCCTAAACCTTAACCCTGGCTGCTGAACCCTGAACCCTAGACCTTAAACCCTAAACCCCAAACCCTCTCAACCCTAAACCCCTAAACCCTAAACCCTAAATTCGTCACGCGTTGTCTCGCGACTCTACTCTCGAGGATCTCTGTGTGTGTGTGTGTTGAGGAACACAATGATCCTAACATCAGCTCATAACCCTAAACCCTAAACCCNNCTAAACCCTACCAAACCCCTAAACCCCTAAACCCTAAACCCCTAAACCCCTAAACCCTAACCCCTAAACCCTCAACCCTAAAACCCTCAACCCTAAACCCTAAACCCCTAAACCCTAACATGCTTTAATGACAGGATCTTCAGGTGTAGAAGCTTCGCTGGGTCTAGGTCCGTTTCAATCCCCAAGGCCTAAACCCCTGAAGCATCAGAACCCGAAACTGTAAACCGGACAAAAACCCAAAGCAGCGGTGTCAGGAGCAAACCCATGCCAAAGGTTACAGTGTTTACAGCGTGTAGGGCTATGCCTTGAGCTTTCGGACAATGTTGGGCGTGCAGTATGTCGATTTCTGTGGAAGTTTCACTGCTCAGCAGCGAGAACGTCACACTGCAAGCAGACTGCGATGAAGCTGTGCAGGAGTTGAAGCGGCGGGCACAGAGGGTGCTCGGAGTGGGTAGAGGACGGCTGCTGGACTCTTTTGGAGGTGTTCTGGATGGATGTGTGACCATTAAGAAAGCCAGGGTACAGGATGGCGACTCATTGACGTTGCACATAAGCCGCGTTCAAGTTCGAGCCTCCGGCGGTGCTTTTGCGGCTATTCTTGGCGATGGATCCGTGGTGACCTGGGGTGCTGGTGGGACTGGTGGCTATGGTGGCGACAGTAGTGCTGTGCAGGGTCAGCTGAAGAATGTTCGGCAGATCCAAACCTCTGCACGGGCTTTTGCTGCTATTCTTGGCGATGGATCCGTGGTGACCTGGGGTGACGCTGACTTTGGAGGCGACAGTGGTGCTGTGCAGGATCGGCTAAAGAATGTGCAGCAAATTCAAGCCTCCCGAGGTGCTTTTGCTGCCATTCTTGGCGATGGATCTGTGGTAACATGGGGTGATGCTGCTCGCGGTGGCGACAGCAGTTCTGTGCAGGGCCAGTTGAAGAATGTGCAGCAGGTCCAAGCGTCCCGCGGTGCTTTTGCTGCCATTCTTGGTGACAGCTCCGTGGTGACCTGGGGTAACGCCTTCTTTGGAAGTGACTGTAATGCTGTGCACGGTCAGATAAAGAATGTGAAGCAGATACAAGCCAATGACGCCGCTGTTGTTGCCACTCTTGTTGATGGGTCCGTCGTGACGTGGGGTGACCCTTTGCGCGGTGGTGACAGTAGTTCTGTGCAGGGTCAGCTGAAGAATGTTCGGCAGATCCAAGCCTCCGGCGGTGCTTTTGCTGCCATTCTTAGCCATGGATCTGTGGTGACCTGGGGTGCTGCCGTCGATGGTGGCGACAGTAGTGCTGTGCAGGGTCAGCTGAAGAATGTTCGGCAGATCCAAGCCTCTGCACGGGCTTTTGCTGCTATTCTTGGCGATGGATCTGTGGTGACCTGGGGTGACGCTGACTTTGGTGGCGACAGTGGTGCTGTGCAGGATCGGCTAAAGAATGTGCAGCAAATTCAAGCCTCCCGAGGTGCTTTTGCTGCCATTCTTGGCGATGGATCTGTCGTAACATGGGGTGATGCTGCTCGCGGTGGCGACAGCAGTTCTGTGCAGGGCCAGTTGAAGAATGTGCAGCAGGTCCAAGCGTCCCGCGGTGCTTTTGCTGCCATTCTTGGTGACAGATCCGTGGTGACCTGGGGTAATGCTTTCTTTGGAAGTGACTGTAATGCTGTGCAGAGTCAGCTAAAGAATGTGAAGCAGATACAAGCCAATGACGCCGCTTTTGTTGCCACTCTTGGTGACAGCTCCGTGGTGACCTGGGGTGCCATTTACTGTGGTGGCGACAGGAATGCGGTTCCGCGTCAGCTTAGGGCTCTGTAACACTTTCGCAGAGAAGCCTGCATTTTTAGCGACTGACTTCTTCAACGCGTTTGCATGCAAGGTTGCTTCCCGAGCAGAAGCTCAGCAAAAAGACTTGCAAGGCCAACCGCGAAGATGTTGCATCGGATGACAAGACGTGAAGTCCGGTCTGTAGTCTGGTAAACCCACAACAGCACCCAACAGTGTTTTCAAGTATCCCCCACATACTCGCACCACCATCCTTCACGTTGACCCGGCCTCTATCGGGGCCAGTGCTTATAGGGTTATTGTTGACTCAGCGACGTCAGCAGGAGTAAGAGTTCTAGAGGATGGCTTAAGGATCATCATATGCCTGGGTTGACCGATATTGGAGTCTTCTCTGCGTCTCATCCATAAAATCGTACGGTCATATCGTCATATACTTGAACCCTAAACCCTAAATCCTAAAACCCTAAGAACACTCCATAAGATTCAGACCCCAATAGTATATAGGGAGTTTCAGGCCAGCCGTGTAACTCGGGGGGTCCCGGATGGGGTTGGGTTTAGGGTTTAGGGTTTAGGGTTTAGGGTTTAGGGTTTAGGGTTTAGGGTTTAGGGTTCAGGGTTTAGGGTTTAGGGTTTAGGGTTTAGGGGGGGGGGTTAGGGGATCTTTGTCCTT
>CAJNDV010000526.1:0-15438 GCA_905221635.1 Symbiodinium sp. CCMP2456
ATTTCTAGCTCGGAAGATTGTCGCTACTTGCTTCATGCTTATGTTTCTGTCACTCCTCCGGTTGCATCCCTCGTTAAACGAGAAGGCCCTGCTGTTGAGGTGTGTTCGCTGGCACACAATCCAAGCCCATGCTGAAGGGTTTAGGATTTAGGGTTTAGGGTTTAGGGTTTAGGGTTGCCCTTGAGACCCTAAAGGTGCCTGGGTAGCTGCAGGCAGCTTCACCAGCACAAGTTGACTTAATGCAAATCTCAACGCGGTAACTTTGGCTGCTTGTGACCGCATGCTAAAAAAGATGGACAGGCCGTAGTTAACCCGCAACCCTGAACCCTAAGATCCTAATGTAGGGGCTTAAATAACTACCAATACTATTTTGGGGTTCCTTACTTATTGTCATTATAGTATGATGGGCCCCAAAGCCCTATTCTAAATTATTAAGGCCCCTATATTACGGTGCCCTAAAGCTGATGCAGCGCACGACCCGAACGGCCCCACCCCTCCTTTGAGAGGCACTGGTGCCGGCCGGGCGGGCGGTGGAGGTGGCGGAGGTGGCGAGCGCTTCAGCGACTGCAATGGGAGGCCCGAGGTCTTTTTCTGGAGGGCTTTTAATAAGTAAGTATGCATATACTCAATGTATTTTGCTGATTTAGCCGTTGGTTTGTTTACTGGTGCCTACATGTACTGTTTTTAAATGTAAGTGGGTGGGTTCTAAACCGTTGAGGTCTGAACCGTCGAGGTTTTGGTTTCGGCCCGAGGTTGTGCTCATTTTGAGTTCAAGGTGATTAAATACATCAATGATAAGGATCGTCACTACTTGACCTTCATCCCATCGTCATCCTCATCCCAGTGTTCGTCTTAGTCTTAGTCCTAGCCTGTCCCAGCCGATGCATGTTACTTCTCATGCGTCTCCTCGTCATCGTCATCCTTGCCATCGTCGTCACTCTTTTCCTTCTGCTCCTATTCCTGATCCTCCTCCTCCTGCTCCTCCTCCTAGTGGTGATGATGGTCATGGTAATTATTGACGCTGTTGAACAAGACGCTTATGAATGCTTCTTGCCGGTTCCGGTGTTTTTAGGCAATACGCCTGAAATCGGCCTGATGTTTCGATTGCAGGGGGTCAGGGCGTGCCCGTTCTTGGAAGATAAACATTTGTTCGGTGTTTTCGACATGTGGGTCGGGCCATGTCGTCCAGCATGAATGGAACCGAAGGCGTCAGCTAGGCAATGCCTCCCCCGCACTCCAGAAATGCCGGTCTAGAATACAAGGACTTCATGCCGCAACCCACAGCTTGAAGAAACGGATGTGTATGGAACGACGCCGCCGCGAGGTCAACTCTTGCGCGTGAGCTTTGAAGCAACGCTGAGTTTTCCCAAGCCGAAGTTCAAAGCTTGGTTCATGATAGGAGTCTTAATAACTAGAATAGAATAGGTTTTTGAGAATAAGTAGTTCACATGTACCGGGGAGCATGGTCGAATGTTGTTTCTACATATTCAGGCCCCTATGATACTTGCTCCAATCTTCACATCCGGGGCTGGCCATGCATGCAGGCTAACATACCTCCTCGATCGTCTGGAGGCACCTGATGCAGTGCTTCACCTCCAGGTATCGTTTTGAGAATTGCAGCGGTATGGCTTTCGGGATAGGCTTGCCTTATGAAATAGTCGGCTACAGGAACAGCTGTGTGACAGACGCGTCCTGAAGGGGCGTGTTACCGGATGAGGGATACGGGATTCAGGCTAAAAGCTGTGTTGTGGTTGAGGACGTTAAGGCATGTAGCTTGCATTTGTCATAGCAAGGAGAGTACATGCTATACTACATATCTCTAAGCCTAGCAGCCCCAAAGAACATGAACGATTATAAACTCCGAGCCCTAAACCCGAATCTAGGTGTTATGCTATACTACATATCTTTAGTATGGCAGCTTAACAGGCCGAAAGAACATGAAATAATCTAGGTTCGATAAGGAGAAATCAGCAAAGTGCGGGTTGTAAGACACAGCATCTGCAGAAGAGATCGGGGTGATAGCCCTGAGAAGGTCACCTTGCAATCTGGAGTCTATGGGGGTGTCGGGGTTTAGGGTTTCGGGATTCAGGGGTTACGGGTGAGGACCTTTGGGGGGCTTTCCGGGTTCGGGGGCTGCGGATCAGGGGGTTTGGGGTTCAGAGTCTTAGGGTTCGGGTTGATTTGCGTAAGGCTTTTGCGGCTTGCGGCTGCACAGACTCTGTCGGGAACCTGTTACAGGTTGAGGTAAGGTAAAGTTGCTAAACCCTAAACAGTGTGTGAGTCCAAACCCTCAACCCTAAAACCTGACAACCAGCCCTAAACCGGTTTCATGTCGTCAGTCGGAGCGGAGTAGTGTAGGAACGTGGTTTGGACGTCCGTGTAAACAGAGTCTTATGACTCAGGGTTAAAACACTAGCTCAGGGTTTTATAGTGGCCATGCTAGTAGCGATGCCTAACCCGATGTTTCTGGCCTAGGGTGAGGCCTCGGTCGTCGATCTTGTTACGAGTGCTCCATAGCCTGCTGCAAAAACAGGCACGCTTGCTTCGCTCCGGGCCACCCCCTAAGAAGGCGGCAAAGGCGCGTTGCATCCATGATAGCTATATGGGAGTTTCAGAGAATCGAGGATACCCAAATTGAATCCCAAACCCTACAAAACTGAAGCATCCTTGTCGTCATGCTTACCGTGCGGACCCCAAGCTAAGTAATGCACTATAGGTGTCTGAACCAGTGGCGCACACATCCCCTTATAGCCCCGATGTATGTTTAGTATTGCAAGCATCAAAACCCTATTCAGAACACCAGGGCCAGCATACTTGGGGACCCTAAAAGGGCATAAGCATACTCATTTTATAGGGATATCCCTATTATTGGGCTTCATTATAAGGGAATGTATATGGCATCTCCCTATCCTATGTTTTGCTTATGTGCTCTTTTGGGGCCCTACATACAGCGCAATGACAAGGCGTGAAGCCTCCATAGAAGCCCTAGTCCACCCTAGCAAAGATTCTTCAGCACCCCTAACTCAAGAAACCCCGATGCTAGGATTTTGGCAGGTGACGCTTCTTTACGGAGTGGGGTAGTGCCTTTCGTTCAAAATTTGACTCTAGGGGCGTTTATGGTCAACATGGGGATCTATCAGGGTTTTTAGCGAGTTGTGCCGTATGATCTTACGGGGTGGCGATGCGAGGGTCTCAATAATTTGAAGAGGGTTTTTGTCGCAATATAAGAAGATTGCCATGAGGTGTTTTATTACCATGAGGTGTTTTTCTTAACCTGTTCAGTGCTCTGTATTGGGGACCTCGGCTGCATCCAACTTTCCGGCGGTCATTGATCGTGAGTTATCGTGACCGCTACCATAATACGAAGCCGCCAGTGCAGCATGTGAAGATTTTCCCCTAAACCCTACCCTGAAGCCTTTTAAGCCGAAACCCTAAATTCCTAAATCGCATTGGTTGATGGATGTGTGCTGATTCAGATTCCACTTGGGGCTTCGGGTCTCCCTACAGAAAAGAGTCGGAATCCAGATGCTTGCAAGCGTCTTTTCTCTCCAAAGCAACCTCGCCGTGAGCTTCGTTCTCTGCAATGCAAAATGGACAAAGCGCATTCTCCGTCCATTTCTGCAGGCTCCGCCACCCGTTCTTCACTTGTACGACATGGAGGCCAGCCATACTTCAGAAAAATGTCCTTTCACACCCTGAACCCAGCACTACCGCCCCACATCCCTAGTCGCACTTCTTCAGGAGCCGGTAGAGATGGCGGAAAATGACGCAGAGCAGGCAATACCTCGTCCTTCGAGTTTGGGTTTCGGGAAGTTTCAGGGTTTAGAGTTCATAGTTTCGTGTTTCTGGGGCTAGGGGTGTACCGTATACCGAAGGTGTTAGCAGGGCTCCCGGATAATCATTCTGGGGTTGCCCGTTTGGGCGTTCATGGCGTTTTCGGGTGTCCAGAGCTTGGGGTCTGAATCGCATGGGGTGTCGCCTGGGCTTTGAAGTGGCCTTCCGCAGGGCCTCACAGCCCTTAAAGTAGAAAGTCCCTAGACTCCGCCAGGCTCCGGGTAAGACTCCCATGATTTTCAGCCCTCAGGGCCTGACGGTTTCACACTGTCTTCCCGGTGGGCGCTTCCATGGAGCATTCTTGAATCAGGCGTCACATGTAGGCTGTGAGGCTACCGCGGGTTTAGGGTTTGGGGCGAGGTGGGTGGAAGCAGACATCCTGAACCTTTAAGTTCCATCGTTCGTGGGTGATCTCGCCACCATTCTTCTCATGAGATGTTGACCCCTAGACCCCAAAACCCTAAACCCGAAAGTGATTATCCTACTTGACAGCGGGCATTGAAGTGAACCTACTTTGATGTTGTGTTAACGATTCTCTGAAGACAGTATCGTGGTGGACCTTGCCAGGCTTGTCCGAGTGTGAGTGTCAAAAAACCCGAAAGTGTAAGGCCCCCAAAGGGTTCAGGTTTAGGGATTTAGGGTTTAGGGTTTAGAGTTTGTGAAGTCTCTCTTTCCCGTGCAAAGCGCGGAGACAACTCTTTCCCGGTAGAGTCGCAGACCGGATGCAAAAGCGGTTTAGGGTTTAGGCCTTAGGAATGTTGACACGAAGCCAACATCTTTTCGGGCGTGAGTCGAAGCCCCTTAGCCGTCAGCTTTTCAGGGTTCCTACTATCACCATGGTATTTATGACTATCCTATAGTACAATACATCAAAAAGTACCCTATCCTAACCTCCAAAGCCAGCCCCTACATATCTCTTGGTCAGCCTCTCAAGGCTTTGAGCTGAGGCTTTTTATTATCTAACATCCAAACCGCGCTAGAACCCCACGTCTCTCGCTCGCGCAAGGGAGCACCCCCGCCCCCTCTGTAGTCTTTCGTGAACTCCCCCAGCGGGAGGGTCCGAAATCCGGCATGCCCGAACCCACATACATATACATATATATATATATAAGCATATGTGTATATATATATATATATATATATAGTGTTTTTACCTCTTCATTTATTTGTTTTCATTTTCATGTTTATTGCTGTTGTGAGTATTGATGCCACTATAGTCAACTGCCAGGAAGGCGGCAGCATGGTTCCGTTCCGCCTCACCGAGGCTCCCTTGCAGTCGGTGGTAGCACAGGGTAAGGTTGGGTTCCGACCCTAAACCCTAAACCCTAAACCCTAAACCCTAGTGTTATCTTTATAAGTGTGGCTGTTTTGGAGATGTTGCTCTTGGGGAGACTCGCAGTCATAGGCACCTCGCCTTCAGTGCATGTGGTGGTTGTGACGGTGGTGGTGGTAGTGCTGGTGGTGCTGGTGGTGGTCGCAGCGGTAGCGTCGGTGGCAGTGGTGCTGGTCGTCGTCTTCACAATCGTCGTTGTATGCGTGCGCGTGGCATGCCAACAAACGTGCTTAAGCCGTGAGCCATAAGCCCAGCACCTTGCGAGCCCAGCCGTGCCAACCAAACCAACCCCCCAAATGCTAAAACCCTGAACCCGAAACCCCAAGTCAGCTAGCAGTTACGAGCCTCGCCGTGCACGGCTTCGGGGAGACTCTGCAGCCACACAGCCCATGCCGCAGCTGTACGGGCGTCGATTGGTCTTTGAAGAACGGACAGTGTCCAGAATGGCATTACAGACCAGACCGGACATCTCACCCCCTTTCTCCGACGGTAGACACTCCAGCAAGAAGTCATGCATTGTGAGTGAGATGCAAACCGGGCAACCCTTCCTTCGCTTTGCGGGAAAACGCAAGCGGACTTGAGTCTGCAACAGTGAAAGAACGTTTCCAAACTGCAGACTTCACTTTGAAAGAGAAACTGTTGGGCACCGCAAACAATTTACTTTTTAAGAACATTGAGAACAAAACCAATTGGAGGGAGGGAAAGAAGAACCAGTGTTCAACAGCATCGTGCTAAGCCCTCCCCAAACCCTTCAGCCCTAACCCCCAAACCCTAAAGAAAAAAAACAAACCCCCTAAACCCCCTAAACCCCCCTTAGCCCACAAACCCTACACCCCCAAACCCCAAAACCCCAAAACCCCAAAACAGGCGAAACTCAGTCGGGGCACCGTCGGCGGTGAACCATACTTCGGTCGGATCACTTCTCAGGCCCGATACCCAGGGTTTAGGGCTTAGGGTTCCGGGCGAGAGAAGCCTGCTGCAAAAGGGTTTAGGGTTCAGGGTTCAGCGTTTAGGCTTCCGCGTTTTGGGTTTAGGGTTTAGGGTTTGGGGTTTGGGGGGTTCAGCTAGTCTGGCAGTGCTGCTGATTGGCAGAGTCTGGGTTCAACAAAAGGGGGTTCGACGGCGCACCTGAATCCTGCATAACCTACCTTCACAAAGGCTTGTGTAAGGCCCTAAACCCTCAGCCCCAAACCCTAAACCGAAGGAAGTCATCATCAGGAGCCCTAGAAACGTCGATTTTGGTGGGTTTAGGTTTTCTGGGCATAGTTTGGGAGCTTTGCGGTTCAGGGCTTGGGGTTTCGGATCTTTAGCGTCTTGGAGAAATGAAGAGTGTTCGAAGGGTCACTGCACTGCTGCAAAGGTTTCTACAAAGGTCTTTTGCAGTTTCTGGGGCTCGGGGTTAGTTTCGAGGTTTGGGGCTCAGGGGCTAACGGTTTTTGGGAAAGCTGTGGATGTAGTAGGGTTTTGCGGTGCCCTAAACGCTAAACCCTAAACCCTTGCTTTAGGGCTTGGCAATAATTACTTGTTTGAGGCTTCGTCATCTAGTCCTGACAGTAGCCGCCAGAGCGCAAGAGAGTGTAGGAAAGGGGCCCGCAAACAGGCACGAAGCCCCACACCCGAAAACATCCGAAAGCCTCAGTGACAAGAATTAGTTTCATCGCGCACTCCTATGCCTTTCTGTAAACCTTTACCTCAGAAGCTGCTGCCGGTGTGAGATTTTTTGCCTTTGAACAGGGTATTTCCAGGCCGCCCAGGCGAAACCCAGAGCCCTCCTTAACCAAACCCGAAGCGATGACGCGTGGGATTTGTCCGATCTTATACGCAGTGAAATCTGGACCTCTACGCACTAAACTACACACCCTAAACCCCTAAACTCAAAACACTGGATGTCTTGTTGCCTCTCTGACCCGCACCTGAGCAGCGCGGCGCGGGTGGCAAAAAAAGACAATTCTAAACCCTTCACCAGGTCGACGCGGTCGTCACCAACACCGTTGCCATCTTCAGCGCCTACGATGCGGCCGGGGCCGTAACCCAGACTCCCAAATTCTACATCTCAGGCCCTAAGACAAATGTAGAAGCTTACGCAAGTAGTTAGCCAACAATGGTGAGTTCGTTGTTTTCCCCCTCAGTTAAAAGACTCGAGTCCGGACGGTTCTTAAAAGTTAGAGGCAAGACCGATTGGACCACACCGTGGTACTACTGTACCACTGTATTGCCACAACAACAACAACAACAACTACTACTACTACTACTCCTACTACTGCTGCTACTTCAACTGCTACTACCACTACCACTACCACTACCACTACCACTACCACTACTACTGCTACTGCTGCTACTACTACTACTACTACTACTGCTACTACTACAACAACAACAACAACTACTACTACTACTACTACTACTACTACTACTATTTCTACTACGACGACGACGACGACGACTACTACTACTACGACTACGACTACTAGTACTGCTACTACCTTGCATAATTCTTATTATGGAATAACGACACTATTCGTCAGGGTTCTTATTTTGATCATTGTATAATATAACCCCCAGAAGCTATTACAATAACCGAGGCCTGTACATTGGGCCCGCAACCTTTTGCCTTGGATCCAAACCAAGCTGGACCTCCTTGTCGGCGTCGCCGAAACCGCAAATACAGATCGTAGGAACACAGTTGCCTGCAATGAGATCCCGGCTAGACAGGGGCCCGATCTTATGGCGATTTTGGGGACATGTTTTTTGTAAAGGCGTGTGCCAGAGGTGGGATCACAACATTCCTGTCCGACTCAGCAGGCCTATGTTTCAAAGCATGTTTGCGCAACCCTTTGTAAGCCCGTGGCCGTACACCTTTATGCAGGTGGCAAATCCGGAGCCTCACCTGGCCTTTGTGAAAGTGAGCGTTGAAACCCGAAACCTTAATCTGCAACCCTAAACCCTAAACCCTAAACCCGAAACCTTAATCTGCAACCATTTCGTAAACCTTACGTCTGCAACCCTCAGCTGGCTGTGTCGAGTCTGAGGACTTCGGCATCGAGGTCCCAAGTCAGAAGCAGCATCCTTTGGATCTCGCAGTAGTACCCTTATACCCTAGGCACCAGGTATCCCGATTACGAGTATAGGAACCTTTCGCCAATGGTCCATTCATATGGGAGTCGTTTAGGGGTTTGGAGTTGCAAGAATGCAGAACTCAAAAAACCTAAACCCTAAACCCTGAACCCTAGACCCTAAACCGTCCCTTGAAGTACGGTGTTCTCCCGACAGGCTGGCAAGTGAGGTCCGTGATGGGCCGGGCAGGGCAAGCTCGCGACTTGATTGGCTGGTCATACAGGGCCGAACGAAGAAGCGATCGTTTACATCTTTATTAGACAAGCTGCTGAGTGTATTGTTAGATAAGCATTGAAATAGCTGTATCCTTGTATGCATATGTATATGCATAACCTATAGTGTATATGACGTACACATGTATGATCAGGCACATGCATGTGCACCTCGTTGTGGGGGTGACTACTCTGGGTATTTCATTTATGTGTCCATATAACAAGACTCCTGCTGTGCAGGCTTTACACTAGGTGGGTGTAGATATACGGCCTGTTGGGCAACAGTTTCTGTGGCTAGGTTTTGGAAGCAGAGGGATCAATTTAGTGCACCCTCGTAGCTGAGGGTTCTGGGTTGCAGAGCGACTTACCGCCATTGCCAACATTGCAGCCGGATTTGACGCAATGTCTCTTCCCGCATGCCGACTGGAAAAGAACCGTCAGCCACTTCGACGCTGGTGTCCAGATCTTGAACCTTGTGAGCCCTAGAAAGATCGCCTACTTCTGAAGTCTAAAATGTGCGAGTCGAAACCCAAAGATACTCTTGACTCAATAATAGGCACCGTTCTTATCATCAGCACAGTGTCCTGTCCTGTGTTTGCACACATGACAATACATGCATACATGCATACAGGGATGCACACAGGCATACATGCATACATCCATACATCTACACGTGCGTATGAGCATACAAACAGGAATATGCTCAGGTATAGATGCTGACATCCATGCTCAGATTTTGACTCGCACACTTGGGCATATAGATAGATGTGCATAAACACATATGTTTCTGGGATTGGTCTTGGCCGGTGTGTGTCCGCAATGCAACTTGCCAATATCCCATTCTTCACAGACATCTCCGACCCGACCCGAGTCTTGGCTCGAGTAAGCTCACTTGGCCAGAGTTCAGTCCTGTTCGTTTCAGGCCCTTTCCATGTCCAGCAGGATGACTATCCATCTCTTCTTCGCCCTTCTCGCGTTTCCTTGTGCAGAGGCCTCTCTTCGAGGAGACCTCCACGCGAACGCCGGATCCATGAGCACGGAGCAGCTCCGAGAGACGGTCTTGCAGGAGGTGATGGCTTCCGAAAACAAGGGGTACCTTATTTTGGGATCCTTATAATAAGGTCTCTACTATTTAGGGTGCTATATTAGGGTCCCCTGTTTTCGGAAACCCCCAGGTGATGACGGCCCTTGGCAGTGGCAACCGCGTCACCGAGAAGCGTCTCAAATCCATTGAGATGGCCTTGCAGCCCACCTTCCAGGCCAAGCCGTTTTTGCACGATAGTAGACTATACCATGATATTATTATATACTTTTCTGTACTATACTAAACTCAACTATACTATACTATATCTTGCACAATGTATGTAGTATAACTTAGAAACCAACAATATGCCACCTTCAGGCCATGCCCAAGAATGCATACGGCAACTTGGAGGATGCTGCAGCGAGGTATGTCTTGCACCGGCTCTTTGTCCAGCGCCATGCCATGTACATCAAGGGCCTCGAGGCCAACAGCATGAACTGGAAGAACATGACCACCACAGAGGTGCTTCAGGAGCATGTTCCTTCCTTCGTCCTCTCGCTTTTCGAAGAGCGCTTGAAGGACCAAGGCCTAGGTCTTCATGAGCTGACTGTGTTGGCAGCCACTTTGGAGCACTTGATCCATGATGAGGCGGTGAATCGACTTTCCGTCGTGTATGAGGTGCACAACTTCTCGACGGCCGATCGCGTGCAGGAGGTCGTTCTGCAAGACTTGATTGACACCTACATGACCATTTTCCTCGTTGGATCGCAGAACTTCACAGCGGCCACAGTCTCGAAAGAACGTGCCGTAATCGTCGACGGCTACCCTGGCTGGCATGACACGCAAAAATTCTCGTCACAGGTGCGCTCGAGTGTGGTTGCTTCAAAGGATTTGGATTCCGACTTCTCCCCCAACAATTTCTCCTTCCGTGCGGCAACAGAGATTGTCGAGGAGATCGGCGAGCGCTATGGTCGATGGCAGGATTCGGAGTGTCGTGACTTGAAGAGTCTGCTTGTCAAATACGAGCATTCCGGAACTGGACGTGTTCTACTGAAGGACTTTTATGGTGCGGCGCTGGGTGGCCAGTGGCAGTTCTCTGAGAGCATCGACTACTTGCGTGAGCTCGGGGCCTTGGACGAGTCAGATCCATCCAATCTGGCGGTGTTCATTCCAAACTATGTCAACTCTCACTCAAACTGCGTGGCTTCCTCCAGTATCTACTCGGTTTGCTGCATCAACGAGTGCGAGGCGTTGCTGGGGCACCTTGAAGCCAAGGTGGCTGCACCGGAGGCCGCCCCCAGACAGATCTTGGAGATTGTGGCTGCGTTGCCCTCTGCTACCATCCGTGCTCCACGAGAGCTCTCGGGTCCATTGGCAGATCGTCTTGGTGAAGTTGCCAGGGAACATGGTGGTGCTGTCCCACTGCATGGGCGCCTCTTCGCACAGTGGCTGCACCATGCCTACCCACGTGAGTGTCCGTATCCTCACATCACGGGCAAGATCAATCCCATGACCGCCGACGAGTGGATGCAGGCCAGTGGCCAGTCTGTCTCGGCGACAAAGGAGGACATGGAGCGCTACCTGGAGGCTGCTTCCTCCGCCACGCCAGCCGCAAATCTTCCTTGGTCTTCCGAGGAAGAGCTCGTGGCCAAGCAGAGCAAGCCGGCAGGTTTCGGCACGCTCCTGCGCAGGGCCTTGTTCTTGCTTTTTGGCATGGCCGCTGCATACTCCTTCGGGAACCAGGCTTGGCAAGCAGGATGCAAAGTAAAGTCGCCGCTGCTGCCATATGCAAACAAGCAGCATGCGTGCTGAGCCACGCCCGCCCTCAGCGGGGGCTGTCCGAACCCACTAACCTTCAGAACAAAGACCAGCAAGGCCTGCACGATTTCGTAGTGAAACGACGGGCAAAGCTGGCTGAGAGTTGGGAAAATCCCGTGCTCAGAAATCCGCAGCGAAAGAAAAAGCCAGTGGCAGGCGCCCTCATCATGGGTCTAGCATACAGCTGTCGCGTGCCGTCGCTGCAGTCACTGTGCTGCATGCTGGTACTTGGAGGATCATGGGACTTAGTAAGTATGGTTATAAGTCCCCTAATTGGGGTTATAAGTATAGTTACCTTAGTTATAACCCTACTTACTAAGTCCCATGATCCTTTAAGTAGTAGGCCTGAGTCGCGATGAGTCGAGGCCAGGGCCAGCGCTTCGGAGGTTAGCGGTGGCCTCGGCGAAAGTTTTTTTTTCTCTGGGGTTAGGGTAAACTCAAAATCGGAACCCTTATAAGACCTGAACCCTAACCGTTGTGGCACTTTGGGTTCCTTGGTTTCGGGGTTTCAGGAATTTTGGGGTTGAGATCCAGCTTTGAGGTTCACGGGTTCAAGTTTAAGGTTTAGGGTGTAAAGCATGGGCTTCTCGGTTTACCGTTGCTTGGCTTTTCGGTTTGGGGTTTTAGTTTGGAGTTCTTGTAAGTACACAATCCAAGCCCATGCTGAAAAAGCTTGGAGTTCTTGATATTTCCCCGCATGACAGGGTTTTCAGGGTTCGGGGCGGTGAGGTTGCGGGCTCAGGGGTTACGTCTTCTTGGGATTCGGGGCGGAGGCGGTTTAGGAGGGGGTTTTAGCTGTTTTGGCGTTGAGTGTGAAGGGCTGCTTGGCACTTGGTGCCATTTTCAAAGCATCTAAACCCTAAAACCTAAACCTTAAACCCTAAACCCTAAAGCAAGTGTGGTGCAAGACTCTTTGGGTCCCACTGTCAAGGTAAGACGCGGAGCTGCAGTAGAGCGTCGTGGTATACCCTTAAGTCGCCGCATCCTGGCGTTCCAGTTTGTTAAAGCACTCTCACACATCCGCTGTTGCACATTTTATGATTCGGTTTGTGAAAATTCTGTTCTGGAGTGCTTAGGATGCAAGGGCTCAATACCGGCCGAAATTCTAGTTACCGTAGGGGCAATACTATTTTCGGGGCTCCTTGTTCTAATTATGGTATAGTGGTCCCCAAAACCCTATTCTAATTTTTAAGGCCCCCCATATTTTGCGGGTAGTGCACGTAGTTTCCCAGCACCGATCTGCGTCAATCCATGCTGAATTTTTCCGGGTGTAGGGTACGCATACACATACACACACACACACACATATATATATATATATATGTATGTATATACCTATATCTGTAGATAATATAACGAAAGCTCTCTTTCTGAGGACCCCTGGCGGACCCTTCAAGAGCAGGCTTTAGTCTCAGGCTCTGTAGCAAGGGAGGCGTAGTTGGCCAGCTTATTGTCATTAATGGTAGCTTCGCCAACCCTAAACCCTTAACCTTAAACCCTTAAACCCTAAAACCTAAAACCACGAAGCCGGGGCCGTTAGATGAACATCCGAGGGCTTCGTCTCAAGAAGCTCCGGGGTTCCCCCAAGCTTCGGCTCCTGCTTCCGGGAGCCTTGAAAGGTCTAGTATACTTACCCAGGGAGCCCAATCTTAGATAGCCAATATGAGAACTTTAAACTTTTTGGCNNNTTCGGTCTATCCTAAAAAGTTTGAACTTTTTTGGGCCTGGTTGTTGAAGAAGAGAGCAATACCCCTTAATTAAGGAATATACCTTAAACTATAGGGGCCTCAATATTACGGTTTCAGCTATATTCCTTAACTAAGGGGTATTGGGCTTAGTTCCCCAGTACCCAACCTTTAAACTTGTCGGGTTCTTGTGATTTAGTAGTAATCTAAAAGTTTAACCTTTCACTTCCCTAAGTTCTTGGGGAAGTAAGTATAGGGCCTGGATAAATCCGAGTATGATTCTTGAGGGTTCCTTGTGATACGCTGGATATTTCCGAGTGTTTGTTTAGGGCGTATACTAAAATATACACCACAACCTTTCCAACTTAGTATTTTGAATGAAGGTTGAGGATCTAGGTGCCTCGAACTCCTATCCCGGTAGGTGGTGCGCTTGAGTCTTGTTGATTCCCGAGCAGCCCCTAGGCCGTCGGCAATAGAGTTTCGGGCTCGGGGGCCAGAAACCCCAAGCCCATCCCACTTTGCACCCTAAAGCCTAAGTTCTAAGCCCTGGGCCCAATCACCCTAAACCCTAAACCCTAAACCCTAAACCCTAAACCCTAAACCCTAAACCCTAAACCCTAAACCCTAAACCCTAAACCCTAAACCCAAACACGAAACCCTAAAGCCCCCAAGCCGTGCAGCCCAGAGGGACGTTTAAACAGGCTACACCCCAAACCGGCCCCCCTGTCCGGGCCATTGACAAAAATAGGGTTTAGGGTTTAGGGTTTAGGGTTTAGGGTTTAGGGTTTAGGGCTCCTAACATTTTAGATGCTACACGCTTATAACCGCTAGTACAATAAAACTAAATTGAAAACATCCACCAAAACCCTGTTCTGATTACGAAGGCCATAGGATCACGCAGCTTCAAGAGCCTAAGCCTTCAGGCCTGCAAGCCCGGACCGCCCGAAACCCCCAAGCTCCTACACCCGCAATCCCGCAAACCAGCGAACCCTAGACTAGACCTTTACTTGCGCCATCCATGAAGTGTTTCTTGGCTTTTTGCTATGATTCCTCACCCCTAAACAAGAGCTATAGGGGAGGGTACCGGTGAACTCTAGACCTCTTCTGGGATCCTTATGAAACCCATATGAACCCCTGTGGAGTTGAGTGACATGCTCAGGAAGCCCGTATGAAACTGATGAGAAGTTTGAAGTTTGTGACACCGCTATCAACCTCCTCGAACGCCCCCCCCATCTGAACCTTCAGCCGCCTTTAGCAAGAATTCCTCCGATCCGGCTCGAAGCCTACGTTTGCCACCTTGTCCGGGACGGCGGTGTAAGCCATGGCGCCGCAAGAGGCCTTCGATCCAGAACGGCGCAGTGGTCAGGGAGGGGAATAGTGATGATAAAGCTGGGGTTTGGGGCCTCAGCCATTGTCTGCGGAGGAGCATTTGGGTAGGGATTTGGGGTTCAGATTTCAAGTTTCCTAATCTGACCCTGCACCCTGATTTCTAGCTGATTGGATGTCCAAAGACTTCCGAGAATCCTCTGTTGACATCAAGCCAGGGTCATGGGCTGATACTAGTATTTTACATCCTATTCCACTCAGTTCTATTCCGCTGTATTATTAAGCGATTTTCATCATATTCTATTGTCTTGTAATGTTTTGTATTGTATTGGATTGTATTCTATGGTATTGTA
Source organism: Symbiodinium sp. CCMP2456 (assembly GCA_905221635.1). Lineage (NCBI taxonomy): Eukaryota > Dinophyceae > Suessiales > Symbiodiniaceae > Symbiodinium > Symbiodinium sp. CCMP2456. The sequence continues at coordinate 14,700 of CAJNDV010000526.1, forward strand.
ACTGTACGGGATTGCGCCATATGCTATACTGTGCCATGTTTGGTTTATTCCAGTATATGATCCCCGAACCTACCCCGAAGACTCAAGGATTTGTTGACTAAGGTCTCTCAGGAACAGCCCTTAAGCTGCCGTAAACCTTGGTGGTGTCCCTTCAGGGATATCACTTAAATACGGTGTCATGAAGCCGTTAGCCGCGAGCTTTTCGTTGACTCGGCTTCCGTCCTCTTCTGCACCAGGTTCCTGCTAAACTCTTGCGTCAACGCGAGAAGCCCCAGGGTGTTTTAGGTTCTGGACTCCATGACTTACAGGAGGATGTATCTTGTATGTTCGCGATTTCGGAAGGGTCTGATGAATTAGGGTTTGCGGTTCAGGGTTTAGGGGTTATGGCGGGATGGGATGTGGCAGGGCCGGGCTTTCTTTAGACGAGAACTTCATCAAAAGCCTTCCGGCAATGTCCCGCTGGTCTGCGTGCGACCGCTTGTGCTGGAAGAGCACCGGCCATGAGATTCGCAAGTTCAAGCCCCTCTAAACCCCAAACCCCCAAAATCCTAAAGCCCTAAACCCAAAGCCTAAACCCGTAAACCCTAAACCCTTAAACCCTAAACCCCTAAACCCTAAACCCTTTAGCTCTGGTGGAAGCTTCCTCGCCATGGCTCTCGGCGACCAGTACGCTCTGAGAGGCCGCCGGCAGAGGCCCGGAAAGCTTTCGGGTTGCTTAGGGTTATTAGGGTTTAGGGTT
>CAJNDV010000528.1:4994-17171 GCA_905221635.1 Symbiodinium sp. CCMP2456
AGGGTTTTAGGGTTTAGGGCATGTGGACACCAGCTAGCTATCGAAATGATGCATACAACTATGATCAATACAAGTGGCGGCTTTTGCTTGTTGCTGCACAGTCTTCTCCTTCTTGGGCTTCGTGTTCTCGTTGTCTTTGTTCGTGGTTTTCTTGTTGTTTTTGTTGTTTTTGTTGCCAGGCGGAGGTGGCAGCTGGGTGTCTCGAGATGATGAGGCCCGGGAGCTCGGGTCCACGTCGGCACTTCGGGTCCTCGTAACCGTGTGAGTACTCTCATCATCTGCCGTCTCGGTGGCAACATCCCAACAAAGGTAGGCACGGAGAGCCTGGAAGGGCAGGACAATTATATATAGGGTTAGTTTATTTTGGTGGTTGGATCGGGGTTGCACTAGCATCGACTAAGCACTTTGAGTAAGGAGTTACTCGGTACTTGGAGTCATGACTCTGAGTGTGTGCATGTGGGATCAAATCTAATTAACAGTGGGGCCTGAACCCCGGCAACAAATCCCAAATCCATACTATATAGCTAGCTTCTTCAATAATACCTGAGGGGTGAGGGTGAAGGTGATTATACCACAATAAGACGTGTGTCCACAACACCCCAAACCCTAAACCCTAAACCCTAAACCCTAAACCCTAAACCCTAAACCCTAAACCCCAAACCTATAGTACTAGAGCATGGCGGTCCTTGTTTCCCGGGGCATCGGGATTGTCCATCCACTCGCCATCAATGCCTTCCTCGGCACAAGTAAATCTAGCTATATGCCTGCTGACTCACAAATATGCAGTGGATTCGGTTTAAGCAACCAAGAGGCCTTTGATGCGATAATATCATTGACCACGTTTTCGTCAGCGTACTTGAGCGGCTGTTAGGGTCTAGGGCTTGGAGGTGTAGGGTTCAAGGGATAAGCTATGCATGTATACTACAATATTATATATATATATATATGCATGATAGATATATACTGGTCAGGCATGGTAATGCACATATATATATATATATATAATCTAGCGATCTTATTATATATATATATATATATCCACCTACAACTTTAGAGGTCCTTCCGAGTCATCCACCTTCGCTGGGTACGGCTTTTCTGCGATGACTTTGCCTCTGCCGTCATCACCAGCTCGCTTTCTCCCCATTGCTCGTTACAGTCCAGGTACTGCCTAAACAGTTCCTGGACTTTGTCGCGCTTGACACGTCCTTAGCATGTGTATCGTATCTTGCATAATTATACACGGCTAGTCGCTCTCTCACACACATATATGCATATACTGTGGCCAAGTCACCCTGGGAGTCCTTGCACTTCTCATATGCATCTAGGACCGCGTCAGGGCAACTGGCACCTGGGATTAAAGAGCGGGTTAGGAATTTCGGGCCTGGGGTATTTGGGTATTATAAAGTTTAAGCAGCTCAGGGCTTCATAGGGTTTAGGGTTTAAACCGTAAGTATTATTATTATATGTATATATATATGTACAATTATCATGTTATTAATATACATATATATGTATGTGTATATATAAATAAATATATATATATATATATATATAGAAAATATACAGCATATAATATATATATATATATTAACTGCACAGTGAGTTGCTGGTCAGGGACCGGCTGAATCTCATGTACGCGTTCCGCCTCATCTTTCGGTCCTGCAGCTGCATTGTCGATTGCAATATACACACGACGTGATATTGTTTGGAAACTTAAACGTCCTCGACAACCTCCGGATTCGGTGGCGGGGGTGGAGTCAGACTTGCTTCCGGCTTGGGTGCAGATGCTTTGGGCGGCACGGGAGTGACTGGAGCTGGACCGGGGGTAGCTGCAGGTGCAGGTGCTGTGTCCGGAATCGGCAGGGGAGTGACCGGCTGGGTTGGAGTGGCTGCAGCGGGTGTTGCCGGGACAGATGCCGCACCCGGTTGGGACTCGGCAGGAGTAGTCGGCTGCTGGGATGGGGCCACTTTCGCCATCAGCTGCTGAAAGTCCACTGTTCCAGGTCGCCTCAAGGCCTGCTCGATTGCGGACGGCTCGCCCGTGCCCGATCCGCCTCCTTCAAGACCTGGGCCCACCAAAGACGACACAAGCCATTTCACGAGGTCGCCGTCCTTGCCGCTCTTTTGGATGGCATTCTCGATATCGGCCAACGATAGCTTCTGCTCAGATCCTGGGCCTTGCAACTTGTCCTGGAGACCTAGCAGCCCTTCCTGGCCATGGGGTTTCTCAGTTCCTTGGGTCTTTTCGCCTTCATCCCGGAGCCCTTCCTGGCCATGGGGTTTCTCGGTTCCTTGGGTCTTTTCGCCTTCATCCAGGAGCCCTTCCTGGCCATGGGGTTTCTCAGTTCCTTGTGTCTTTTCGCTTTCATCCAGGAGCCCTTCCTGGTGGGGTTTCTCACTTCCTTCGGGGGGTTGCATCATCTCAGCCGGCTTTTGGGGGCTCCTTTGCGTAGCCTCTTCGATCTGCTGGCTCGCTTCCTGCTCGGCCTGACATTATATATATATATATATATATATATATTAATATTTATTATATTATATATATTATATGTACTGCCTATAAATATATATAATTATAAAATACATGCATGTTTAATATTATAGGTCATATATATGTACATACGATATATCAGTACACAATATATATTATATGCATGTGTATATATATATATATAATATTAATATTAAAATTAAATATTTAATATATATATATATTAGGGTTTATGGGTATATGCATAGCTAGGCTAGGGTTTAGGGTTTAGGGTTTTTCCCTCTCGCATTTGGGGTTTAGGGTTTTGGGTTTAGGGTTTAGGGTTTAGGGTTTAGGGTCACGGTTCTACTCGGGTTTAAGGATATGGGGCTAGTGGCTGGAGTGCATTGCAGAGTCCGAATAGCCTTCATGTCAGCGTCCATCTGTGCGAGCTCCGCATCTGTAATGTATTCCCCGTCCAAGTCGCACAGTTCATCCTGCGGTTGCAGGTTTTTTTAAGGGCCCGGTAGTTTCGGATGTGAGCACACAATTATATTCGAACTCGAAACCCCTTACCTCGCCTTTGCCCTCGGACTCTGCCCAAGCACCATAGTAGTTGCCGATAGCAAAGACAGGTTCGACGGCGCTCGGTCGATCAGCGTGTCTTCAGCCTGGGCCACAGCTGCCTCCGAGGAACCTCGGATGTGATAAGAGGGGACCATCTAATTACTTTAGGCAGCGGGGGTCTGATATGGTGTAGCTGCGACCTAGTCACCGAAGAGTGTTTTCTTTGCATCATCAACCTCTGTCTTTGGATTCTTCGCATCCGGGGTCGCAGTCGACGGTGTTTTCGTGCTTGCACTAGCAGGAGTGAGTTTGTGGTGCAAGCGCTTGATACCATCTGTTCGGTTTGGGGTCTTTGGCATGCCCTTCTCGATGTCCCGCTTCGGTGGGGCCTTCTGCATAATCTGGGCAACAAGTTGCTTCCTTCGCTCAGCCGCCTGCATAGCCTCCTGCGCCACCTTCCGGATTGACTAGGACCCAGTGGAACACGTATACCGCCGAACAGACCACAAACACCCACCCCGCCTTGGCCAAATCCGCATCGGAAGGTGCTGCCATGGAGCTCCCCGGATCGTCTTCCAGGCCGGTCCAGGCCACAAGAGGTAAGTATAGCTGGAGCACAATTCCCGAAATCACGCCAAATCACGCTTTGTCACGCTGGGAGGGGCTGCGTAATATTAATAACAAGAAGGGAGAATCACGCCAAATCACGCGTTTTCACGCTGCAGTTGTGGTGTCCGACACTGTCACCTAGAGACCCGACTCCCTCTAAATATAGGTTAAGAGCGGTTGGTGCAGGATTATTGACTATATTAGGAGGGTTTCGTGCGGAATCTGGGCTCTAGTGCCGTTCTCTCGTATATAGCGCTAGCCTTCTAGGCATCTACAAGGCCGCATAAGGTGAGAAGCGGCCGCACTTCTCCTCCTGGATAAGAAACTGACGAAGCTCATCAAGCTCGGCCCATTGATTCCATAGTTCTTGCATCTCCTGATGGAAATACTTGCGTATATATAAGCTTATATACGGGTTTTCAGATATATCGTATCTATATATATATATGTATATATATATATATATATATTTTTTAAATTGCATATACCATTTTATATATATCATATATATATATATATTACATATATCTAGCTATATATATATATATGCATATATATATATATATATATATTATATACTGTATTCCCTTTAAATTATTATTATATATATATAAGGGAATATTAAATAGGTTTAGGCCTAGGAATTTGGGTTTAGGGTTTAATTATAGTTCAGGTTCCACCAATATATATATATATATATATGCAAAGACTACGATTGAGTTTAAGCTGTATTACATGGGCTTGACACTCGTCGGGTTCAAGATGCACCTAGCTAAAAAGAACGACACTTCAACTGTGTTTAATTCTCTGATCGCATTTCATTTAGGGGTCTCTCGGGATTTCGTGTGAGCACTGGTGATGAGAGGCACCACGTGGAAAGAGCTGGAAGCCCAGCAGCAGTAATGGCAAAGCCGACCCTGACCCACGTCTACAGTCCAACAAAGTCGGTGGCACCGGCAACACTGGCTTACGAGCCCTGGAACCTGCTTATATGGTCGCTGCTGCGATATGCAGACACTGGGCCCGTGCACTTGTTTTCTCGGGGCATTTGGGATTTGGCAGACCAGATCAAGTGGACTGTGCTCCAGGTGGCCACTGCCCAAGAGAACTACTCAGCCGCACAGGCTAAATACAAGTGGCATGATTAAGATATAGGCATTCAGGGCAACAGTAGTTAAACCCGACCCCCCGGTCATCAAGGCCGAAAGCGAACCTATAATGCCCGAGGATGCTCATACTAGCTATCGAACTGAGACCCTTGTAAGCTATAGCTTAAACACATGACATCGATATATGGCTATATACAGAACCCTATAGGCTGGAGTTTCTGTATCTCGGGTTTTTGGGTGATATTTAGTTATATTATGGTTTTGGTGCCCTACATGGATGGTACGGATGCTGCTCAGCAGGGTTTAAGGTGGAGGGTTTGGGTTGATCATACGATACGAATATAATATTAATTAGCAGCTGCAGCAGTTTGATGAGGTTGTCGAGTTCGGATTAAGCTTAATATGGTGTTTATAAGGGGTACTTAAGCTGTAAAATGCCAACAGCAGTTTAGGCGGGCCCCGTCTGGGTGTAGCTGAGGCTTGAGCTTTGAAAAGGCGTAGAGTATATATGATATATATATATATATACATATATATATATATATATATATTCTATATATATATATATATATATTAATATGCATATGTTTATAATAATATAGGTACAACAAACCCTAAACCCTAAACCCCATACCTTAAACCCTAAACCCTTAAATTTAGGGTTAGCTTCGGGTACGAACAACCCGAAACCCTAAACCCTAAACCCCAAACCCTAAACCCTTAAATTTAGGGCTTAGCTTCGGGTACTAAAAAACCCTAACCCTAAACCCATAAATTTAGGCTTAGCTTCAGGTACGACAAAAACACCCTAACCCGAAACCCTTAAATTTAGGCCTAGCTTCGGGTACGAAAAACCCTAAACCCAAACCCCTGAAATTTAGGCTTAGCTTCGGGTACGAAAAAACCCTAAACCCTAACCCCTCAAATTTAGGATTCGGGTACCAAAAACCCTGAACCCTAAACCCTTCAATTTAGGCTTCGCTTCGGGTACGAACAAAACCCTAGACCCTAAACCCTTATTAGATTTAGGCTTAGCTTCGGGTACGAGAAAACACCCTAAACCCTAAACCCTGAAATTTATTCGGGTACGAAAAAAACCCTAAACCCAAACCCATTCGGGTACCAAAAACCCTGAACCCTAAACCCTTAAATTTAGGCTTCGCTTCGGGTACGAAAAACCCTAAACCCTAAACCCTAAACCCTTAAATTTAGGCTAATAGCTTCGGGTAGGAGAAAACACCCTAGACCCTAAACCCTAAACCCTTATACATTTAGGCTTAGCACTTCGGGTAGGAAAACACCCTAAACCCGAAACCCTACACCCTAAACCCTGAAATTTAGGCTTATAGCTTCGGGTACGAAAAAACCCTAAACCCTAAGCCCTTAAATTTTAGGCTTAGCTTCGGGTACGGCTGTTTGGGTTGAACTTGGGGTTCCCCTTATTAGTTTGTGTTACATGTTTGGGTTTTTGTTTCGGCGTAGCATTTTATGGTCGTGTCCGGTCTAGAACCCCTAGGCCTAGCAGGGATATCGGGGTCGAGTTAGATTCCCCTGAACTGCAAGCGCCCATTGATGCCCAAAACACGGAAGGTGTCCTGGACCAGAATTTGGTTGTCGAGAACATCATGCCTCACCTGTGGCCCGGGCATCCCGGTTGCCTTGGACAGAGCTGATTCAAGATTGGTTTGGTGCATACGTATATATGAGGCCACGGCTTGGTAGCTTTCGATTTGGCATGCCATCTCATCACAGAACTGCTTGGGATAGATACCGGACATTCGCAGTGCACGTGTTTTTCCCGTCCTTAGCTAGCTGTATTTCGCAATTGCTCATGCTATATTTAGCTAGAGAGTTCTAGAATGCATCTCGGACTCACTCGAAGCTTACCATCTTTCTTGGTTCTCCTGACCAGTTGGGTGGTGTTCGACCTCCTGAACTCTCCAGGTCTCATCATCTTGTTCATCCCATAGATCACAGTCCTTAGTTGTATATTTAAAGCTGCATAATTATGGGGGCTTTGGTTCAGGAGGCCAAGGCACAAGGAACCAAACAGAAGGGTTCGTTTGGGTCGCACGTGGCCATAGGCTCCCATCCACCTACATCGATCCAACATGCATTTCTATAACGGTGCGGTATTTAGGGACCCCGCAGTCTGTGAGCATGCCCGTCGAGGCGGAGGACATAATCTATCAACGGAAATTGCATCAGCAGGGATCCACCTGGCTGCTCCACCTCGGACGAACACTGATGTTTTACAAGCCTTGAGCCTGGACCCTGTTAGCTCGCAACAGCCTGCATCAGCTGAGGCAAGACACCAGCCAGTGGACTCCACGACCCAAGGCAATGCATATCATAAGGCAGAATCTGCTTACGATTTTGTTCGCAGTCCGGGTTGATTCAGTGTCCTTTCCCAAGATGCTGTCATAGCGGCCGGTGGTACTGGACGACATGAATATCCACCTTGGATAGGGGGTTTACTGTATGACAGCTTGCAATAGATCGGGCTTCAAGTTGAAATTGTTGCTTTATAGGGTTCATTATTGGTGCTAGAGCTAGCTAGCTAGCTAGCTAGTACTTGTAGTAGTAGTAGTAGTAGTAGTAGTAGTAGTAGTAGTAGTAATAGTAGTAGTAGCAGCACCTTGGACAGGGGTTTTATGCATAACAGCTTGCAATAGATCGGGCTTTGGGTTTATTGATGCAACTTATATATCTTTATTGATTCAGCTATAGTACTAGTATAGTACTACTACTATTACTACTATGCTAGGTAATAGTTGCTGAGGCTAGTAGTACTAGTAGTTGTAGCAGCAGTAGTAGTACCTTAAACCCCAAACCCTAAACCCTCAAGTACTAGTACACGTTATTAGGTAGTAGTAGCTGTAGTAGTAGTAGTAGTAGTAGTAGTAGTAGTAGCAGTACTAGTAGTAGTAGTAGTAGTAGTAGTAGTAGTAGCCTAGTAGTAGCAGTAGTAGTAGTAGTAGTAGTAGTAGTAGTTGTAGTACTAGTACGAAAGAGAAAGAAGATGATGGTGGGAACGAACCCCAGCTGCGGAAACACCTGGCAGCACCAGAAGCGAAAGCGTGTCGAGATCGTGCACGAGATTAAGGAGTCCGAAGACTACCGAGCTTTCAACACGGCGAGACACCGGATGCAACAGAAGTCCTGCATCAGCACCGACGGTGACTCGGGACCCATTGAAGGAAAAGTCCCGCACAAACACTATGGCTACGAGAACACCAGTGCTTTGCAAATCTCGGTTTAGGGTTTAGGGTTTAGGGTTGCCCGAGACCCCCCAAAATTGACAATTTTGCCTAAACCCTAAAGTTCTTAAAGCTCCTTTGGCCCTAGCCAGCAAAACTCACCCCCATTATAAGGGCTAGGTCTGACTTTATATAGCACATTGCCCTAAACTCTGGGCTTCTGTGACCCAAAACCAAAAGTCCTAAACCCACTATAGCTACACAACATTAATATATATATATATATATAACCCCAGACTAAATTCCTTAAGCCCTGCGGCTGTCGGGTCTTGGTGGGGGGGGGCTGAAGATCCAATATATTTTTAAGCTTTCAGTGCGTGATTTAGCTTTAGGATTTCAGTAAATTCTATTCGGACACATATATCTATATATATATATAGATATATTATAATGCTGTTGCTAAATACTAGGTAGTACACCTGGCCTAGCTAGCTGCTATGCTATAGATATCACTATAGCAGGGCCAGATCCATACTTAAAATTAATACGGTTGTTTAGTTTAGTTGGTGTGTCTTTGGATTTGACAGTTTGGGACTTATTAGGTTTAGGGTGTTGTGGGAATCGTTCTTATTTGGGGTTTGGGGGTGACTGTCGTGGTTGGAGTTTGTGAGCTTTTGTTGTGGGCTATGGTTTTAGTTGGTGGGGCTTTCTGAGATCGGGTTGGGGACTTCGGGTTTACTGGGCTTAGGGTGTTGTGGGATATATAGTTATAGTGGGTACAGCTAGTTAAGCCAAGCCTCGAGGAACATGGGATACCTCCCCAAAGCAGCCCAGTCTTTCTCAACCTGAGAAGATCTCGTAAAGCAACGAGCAGCCCCTGGACCGAGAGAATATCGTTTGGCCCTCCTCGAATCATTATGTCGTAGTTCTGCCTTAGATTGATGCAGGTAAACGACCAAGCCACCCGTGAACCTGATCACACTCATACACACTCCGATTTGGGAGGCTTGCGTCACCAAGCCGACATTTCCTCGGGCGTACGAGGAGGCCAATTCACGAACCGACATAAGCGATGATAATAAGCCAAAGTGCGGCATGCTCGGGTGAGGTTGCTGCTTCCAGAAAACATTTCCAGGACATGTAATTCCTCAGTAGACCCGGCACACTTGAAAAAGGGCTTACACAGGAAGTGGCGACAAACCTTAGGCGTACTGCAGAGTCAAGGGTCTCGAGTCCATGGGCGTTCGGACTCTGTCCGGTTGTTGTTCATCTGACAGATATAGTCGAGGGCATGAAGCCTCGGCTGATGATGTAGGCTCATGGGTCCTATAGCATAGTGACTATGCAGTGCAAATTAAATATATAGATTGTGGGCCAAGGGGCATAATTACCGGCACACCACATCTGAGAAGGAATGATGCAGTGTCACGAGAAACATAGAGCGGTTCCCCAGCCATGGCTTAACAGGTGCTGCCGGCCTAGCAGCTATAAAGCTAGAGCTATAGAATCCCATGGACCAACCCCAAGTTGTTACATGCATTCGGCCAGGGGTATGGGAAATATTAGTGTTGGGGGTACTTATACACTTATACATTAATTATATGCAAATAAATCAGTTCGATGCTGGAGAGCAGGGGCAATACTTCCGGAGGTTTGCACAAATGCAGACAATCTCGCTCTCTTGCAGGTTGAGCTCCCAGCTTGCAGATGCGATGACCTTTGCAGGCCCCAACCTCAAAACATCGGTCGATGTGGTTAAATTAAAGCTAAACACTAAACCCTAAACCCCTAAACCCTAAACCCTAAACCCTAAACCCTAAACCCTAAACCCTAAACCCTAAACCCTAAACCCTAAGGGTTTCGGAGGGGCTTCATTATAAGGATCTGGATAGTAGTCGAGCTCAGCAGTTGTTCCCAGCTCCCAGCCAGAAGCTGGGCTAAGGCGAAGCGTTTAAGTTTAAGTTTGTATGATATGGTTTAGGGTTTAGGGGTTTAGGGGGGGCATTGATATATATATATATATATGCATATATGCAAGGGTGCACACCTGTACAAAATATAGTTTAGGGTGTAGGGCTACCTAAGCGCTTTGCAGATGCAGGCCAAGCAGCCCAAAGAAAACGTGGCGATTGCAAATCCAATCATCGATATCCATCATATTCAGGCCCTGCGATCAGTAGCATGCGTCGTCTTCCAAGATATCCTCGTGAGGCACATGCATGCTTAAGCATAACCCACGAGGGCCAGTAGCAACATGTATTTAAATGGAAGCTAGAATTAATATTAATTTTGCCAAGTCACAGTCCACCCTGCCGCATATCGTGCGGTATCCCAACAATGCTTCCATGATCGAAACTTGCCCTTCGAGAGGGTGCATCCACCCTTTTTGTTGGCAACGAAACTGCCAATCCGCGTGTCATGAAGCCTGGTAATGTAGATCGTGTTGATGGTCCACCTCGACTGCTAGCTACATGCATTGCAACATGTAATACTGCAGCTAGGCTGGCTCGGCACAGATTAAATTTCAGATAGTTACAGCACACTGATCGACGATCGCTCCGACATCTCGTTGTGGTACGTTCTTGCCGGCAAGGTATACGACTTCGCAGTCCCTTTGAATCCAGGCGGGATCGGGACTCCGTTGCGCTTCAGCTCTGCAGCCTTGCAAGGCAGAATATAATTAGGCATATATAGTATGTTTACACAAAAGCGCCTTCATACCCCAGTCGAACTTGGGTGCACTGTCGGGCTCGATTGGACTCTCGGCGGGGGCAGCAGAGGCTTTCGGTGAGGCTTTCGGTGAGGCTTTCGGTGCGGCTTTCGGTGTGGCTTTCGGTGTGGCTTTCGGTGCGGCTTTCGGTGCGGCTTTTGCTTTGGGCTTCGGTGCCGGCGGTTCCTCATTCTCCTCCTCTTCCTCTTGCTCTTCCTCCTGCTCGTGCTGCGGCTCCTGCTCTGGCTGCCGCTGCTTCGCACCGCGTCCACGTCCTCGCCCTCGGCCTCGGCCTGTTTTCACCTTTGATCCCTTGGCCACCAGCTTTGCATCTTTGCGCTTGGCAGCATCAACCTTTTCTTGGGCTGCTGCCAGTCGCGCAGCTTTCTGCACCTGATCCGAATAATGCTGGGCTCAGTATATATAAAGATCTGATGCCAGTATAAGGCTATGTGTTTAATGGAGTATCGAATCGAATGTTGTACGGTAGCTGAAAGTCCCGGGATATAGGGGTTAAGATGATCCTGGGGTTTAGGGTTAAGGCCTTAATTCATTATCCGTGCTGGTTGTAGACAATTGAGGACTGGGGGATTAAGGGTTGGTATGGTCATGTGGGCCTCCAGCTGCTCTGCTACAGCTCCAGAGATCTTGGCTTGCTCCGAGTCCTCCATGAACTCTTGCACCATAGCCTCAGACAACTTCAGATCTGGCGCCGTCGTGTGGATCGGCGGCCTTTTCTCCGGAGCCTGCAGCATTGAGTTAAATTACAAGCTAAGCCTGAGTGTAGCTAGTGACCCATTAGGTACATGGATTTCCTCGCCTCATTGATCACAGCCAATCCTGCTGGAACATCCCAGAAGTCAATCTGGGTCTCGACATTGTCAACATTAACAGGCACAACCTCGCATCAATTGTCGGGACCACTAGCCCTACCGTAAAACAGGCTGTATTTATATATAGCTTGATATATCAAGCGATCAATGCCATGAAGCTTTCTTGCAGGCGTCATCGCCCGGCAGAGCTTCTTCCTGATGCTGCGGGGGCTTGCGGCTCTTTTGGGCAAGGGTTGGGTTTTTAGAGATCTTCGGGTTTAGGTCTATATATAGATATATACTTGTGGTTTTGGACTTGAGGTGTTCACGGGTTATTTGGGCTGTGATCATATAGAAATTACTTGGAGGGTCGGGGGACTTAGTAGCTGCTTAATTTTATAGACTTATAAGTATCCTAACCCCAACCTTTTAGGTTAATTATAACTCATATATATAATATATAATGTACGTATACTTACTATGTCTCCCGACCCTCCAAGTAATGCGACTAGGTTTGCGGCCTAAAGGGTTTAAGGGTATATTTAGAGTTTGAGAAGTCGAAACCCAAAGCGGTAGTGACTGCCTACACCATAGCTACCCTGGGCTGCACTCGAGCTCTGCTAGCTAATTAATTGCTTAGGCTGAAACCCTAAGCCCGAAACCCAAGCTAGCTAAAAAAAAAAATATAACAAGTCCTGAA
>CAJNDV010000530.1:0-12643 GCA_905221635.1 Symbiodinium sp. CCMP2456
ATAAGTAAGTAAGTAGCAATGTATGTATGTTTGTATGTATGCATGTGTGCATTTGCGTATGTCTGTCTGTCTGTCTGTCTGTCTGTCTGTCTGTCTGTCTGTCTGTCTGTCTGTCTGTCCGGCTGTCCGGCTGTCTGTCTGTCTGTCAGTCTGTCTGTCTGTCTGTCTGTCTGTCTGCCTGCCTGTCTGTCTGTCTGTCTGTCTGTCTCTGTGTGTATGTCTGTGTATGCATGCATGCATGTATTTATGCAACCATGCGTGTATGCATGTGTGTATTTACTCTTTGTGCATATATAAGCATGTACATGCTTGCATACACATATATACATACATATGTACATAGATAGATAGGTCGATAGATAGATAGATAGATAGATAGATAGACAGATAGATAGAGGCACAATGGAAGATAATGGTTATGGGGGTACGTTAGTTTAAAGTTTTAGCAAGAAGCCCTCAGGAACAATGTCATCAATTGTTTGTTCTGGTCGCTTTTGTTTACGGAGCCTACGGAAATGTCTTGGTCCCAGTGGCACCACTCGCTGCGTTTCGAAGCCCTGGAAAGTGCGGCTTTTTCCTCTCCATACCGGGAGGAAGCTGTTCTCATTGCACAGGACCTCGCCGAGGCAGGGAAACCCTAAACCCTGAAGCCCAAGCCCTAAAACGCAAAGCCCTGAGCCCTGGACGCCAAGCCTGAAGCCCTCAACCCCGAACGCTAAGCCCTAAACCCTGAGCCCAAAACCGTCGAACGAGAGGTGTAAGGTTTGAGGGTTCGGGGGTTTGGGGTTGAGGGTTTTCGGGTCTGGGGCTTAGGGTTTGGAGTTTTAGGGTTTGTGGTTTCAGGGTTTAGGGTTTTTGCTCGAGGAGTTTGGGCTTTAAGGCTTTGGGGTTAGGGTTCATCTATATCAGGACCCCAACCCTTTTGGATCACAGGAACCCAGAAGGCACAGAACAACAACTACCGGCAAATGGCGTTGCCTTACAAATCCCTAAACCCAAAACTTTCCTAAATCCAAAAAACCCTACTTCAACCTGCGAACCTGCCCGTGTTCTGGGGGATATGGGTTTGGGTTTAGGGTCTAGGGTTTAGGGGTTTAGGGGTTTAGGGTGTAGGGTTTAGGGTTTATAGGGTTTAGGGTTTACCAACTTAAGACAAGGCTTAGAGCTTTGGGTTGAGGGCCCTTTTAGCAGCATGGCATGAACTCGTCCATGAAACCAGAGACATTCGCCCCCTCCCCCAATAAAAACCTGAACTCCTAAACCCCTAAACCCTAACCTCCTAAACCCCCATGCAAAGGGGCTGGGGTTTAGGGTTTGGGGAGGTCTTTTAGGGTCTAGGGCTCCGGGAACGTCTAAGGATTTGGGGGTCTAGGGGTGTAGAGTTCAAGGAGGCTCTAGACCCTCAACCGAGAATGAGGATTTAGGAATTTAGGGTATAGAGGGCTTAGAGGGTTCATAAGGCTTAGGGCATATAAGGTATAGAGGGTTTAGGGTGTATGGGCTTAAGAGTTTAGGTGCGCAGAGCCTGATCTGGACTCTAAAGTAAGCAAAGGAAAACAGTATTTCAGAATGGCTCCTTTCAGGAGCAGGTTCCAAAAAAGAGCATTAGAGTATAGTGCCCCAGAACCGAGTAATGCACCCGAAAGCCCCAAACCCAGCAGTGGGTTTAGGGTTTAGGGCCCAATTTAAGGGTTTAGGGTTTAGGGTGTAGGGCCCAATTTAAGGGTTTAGGGTTTAGGGTTTAGGGCCCAATTTAAGGGTTTAGGGTTTAGGGATTAGGGCTAAGCCCAGAAGCCCCAAAACCAGCAGTTCAAGCACAGTGGCACGATGGCCCTCCACAGAAGCAGTCGCCAGGCAATGCACGAAGGGACTCCGCACCTACTGGAGTTCGGCGTTTGAGGGTTTAGGGTCTGGCGTGTTAGGGTTGAGGTTTTAGGGGTTTAGGGTTTTGGTTGGGGCTTAGGGCCTTAATAATTAGAAAGCCTGTTCACAAGGGTTTATCTAAAGGGTTCCTGAAAGGTTTTCCTGTAAGGGTTTAGTATAGGGGCGGGTATAGGGGTGCTGAGTAATTCGAACAGGGTTTTGGGGTACATTCTACTACAATTGAAATCTGAAATAAGAAAGAGTGACGCGATCGTATCTCGGTGTTTCTAGTTCTTCCGGCTTAAAATTGATCATGATCACCATCACCAAGGGTTCAGGGTCGTTGCGGTTCAAGTTCTAGGGTTTAGGATGTAATGTAGCAGCCTTAGTAATGAGAATAGCGTTTTCAAGTATTTTTACTATAATTACAATACGGACCACCCCCCCCTCCCCCCCCCCCCCAAAAAAAAGCATTGGTAGTTATTTAGGCTCCTATAGTAGCCTTCTTCAGGGCCAAGATTGGTGGTCCGAAACTCCAAGCTCACAAAATAGGCTTCCCGCAGGCTCCATGTAGCTATTCAGGGTTTAGGGTTTGGGGTCTATAGGATTTAGGGTCTAGGGTTTATATAGTGTAGACCTGGGGCTAAACGTACGTATATAGGAACCCCGTTTGAAGCCTAAGTATAGACTACAGAATTACGTGAAGCCTTCGGGCTTGTGCCCCACGCCCAGTTCATCTTGAGGTACGATGAGGGCTTCGCGGTTACGACCAGCACAACCTGGCCCAAAGTGACCCAATGATGTTCGAACCTCATAGGGGCCTGCTCCCCAAAACCATTAAACCCTATGGGCCCTACGGATCTTGTAGAGCCCACAAAAGGCTAAAGGTTACCTACTCTACTACTAAGAAACCCTCTTTCAGGTAAGGGCTAACGGTTTGGGGCCCCAAGCATCCTTATCTTCGCCTCAATGGTGTACTCGCGGCTCGGGGAGGCGATGACGTACGTCCGGTGATCTGCAGTGACGTCGCGGTGCTTTGGGAGGGGCACACCCTCCTGGTCCAGCAACTCCACCTGCAATTCGCCGAAAACAGGAATACATATGTTTACCCAAAAGGCTGTGGAGCGTGTCGGTGGTTTTCGTTGCTACTATTGCTTAAGTTCATTCTTCCGGAACAGCAGGATGCTGAGGCTGCTTAGGTTTACGCTACAGATCTTGAATCTAGAAGCTTTTGGACAACCTTGGGTTACAAATTAGGAAAGGCTTTCCGATATCTCTAAACCATAAGTTTACATTTCTATGGCTCCGGGCGGGGCGATTGACAAAAGAAAGGGTGTTGAAGCAGTTGGCTTCCAGGCAAATTTTGCCACAAGGTCACTGGCACTGCGACGTGGATCGTTCATGGTGCAACATACGGGCCAAATCTGCCCAATCTATGAACATGTGCTTTTTGGGGATCTCTGTCGTTGTATTATTTACGAACACTGAAGAGGAAATTAGCACAGTAAACGTTTCCATTCCCCTTTGCGACTCGGTCTTGCGCGTAGCTCCTAGCAGCACCGTGCATGGTTGCGTAGCCATTGACTAAGTAGCCGGTCCAACATCAGCGATACCGGGTTACAACCCCTAAGGGTCAAAAGGACCTAATAATCATGTACTTGGGTTGCGGATCATAGTTTTGTAGGTTAACATTCAGAAGAGTATATGATTATTAGGTACGTGGACCCCTAGGGAACAAGACGATGAGGAATAGACTGGAAAGCTTCCCCAAAGCGACTTGAATGCGATAGAACCTTGAAATGCATCTTAAACCTTCGTCCCTGACCCAAAGGGTCCTATGTACTGTTATGAGAGATACTTCCCTAAATCATCATAGTCATTTCTAATATAGAAACCCTACATTCTACCTTATAAACCCTAAGCCCTTAAAGGAACCTTTAAACCCTAAACGCCAAACCCTAAAACCCCAAACCCCCATAGTAGGTACTTTGGACCCTTTGGGTGAATCACCCGAACAGCCCCGGCCTCGATCCCATGCAGCATGTCCGCCATGGCGAGACAATGTGGGCCCAGGCTTTAGGGATTTAGGGAAAGAAGGGCTTAGGGTTTAGGGTTTAGTAAGCCCTACTTCTGAGAGTTTAGGGTTTAGGGTTTAGTAAATCCTAATTCCTGAAGTCCAAACCTAACATTACAGCCTTCTCAACCCTATAGCAAGCGTCATAGTTCACCCTTAGCATGGCTTAGAATAACCCTGAAATCCTAAACCCTAACCCCAAGACCAACATCTCAACCCTAAACTCTGCACTATCCTGTAAGTGCAACCCGTAAACTTCTTGCAACCCTCATGGTAGCCCTTATATGCCCTTATTATACGCCTCATACTTGTCCGTATTGTTAATCCTTATTACAAACTTGTAAAAAGTAGCCTTTTTCATATCACTCAAACACCGGCCCAACAAAGGCGGCGCACGCCTTCACAGAAGCTTGAGCCGCCCATCAGGTTGTGCAAGGGACTTTCAGGGGCTTTGGGTTTTGCATGGGGGTTTAGGGTTTAGGCTTCCGGGATTCAGATCTTCGGGTTGAAGGCTTTGGGGCTGTAGTTGTTCAGAATTTGGAGTTCCCGGGTTTAGTGTCAGTGGTCAGGGTTTAGGGTTTAGGGTTTAGGGTTTAGGGTGTAGGGCTCAGGGGTTAGACGTTTCGGAGGCCGTGGACATGCGTACTGCAAGAGGCTGGTGAGTCAGGGTTTCGGAGGTTCCGGACATTCTCCCAAAGCTGAACCAGGATGCCCTTACCTAAACCCCTAAACTCTAAAACCCTAAAACCCTAAACCCTAAAACCCTAAAACCCGAAACCCTAAAACCCTAAAACCCTAAAACCCGAAACCCTAAACCCGAAACCCCTAAACCCCAAAGCCTTAAACAGCCACCAGCCAGTGCAGCTCCACGCTGTGAACTCTGTAAACCGCGTCCCAAGGCGTTGATGCAGTAAAGCGGGCTAGGGTTGATGGTTTAGGGTTTAACACTTACGGGCCCTTTCAAACTACAACCAAGAGGGTTCATATATATATATATATACATACTACTATTATGGAGCTAGGTTTAACAATCATAATTCTTTTGGGACCTAATTCCATAATGGTAGTGTTTAAGGACCCTGTGGGTAATGAACCCCCAAAAAGAACCTTGAGACCATCAACAAAAACAGCGGGCCAAAGCACAGGCGCAGCCTAAACCCTAAACCCTAAACCCCCCTAAAGCCCTAAAGCCCTAAAGCCCTAAACCCTAAAACCCTAAAGCCCTGAAACCCCGAACCCCTAAACATTTTATAAGGTTTAGACCCTAAAAACCCCTAACCCCTAAACATTTTATAAGGTTTAGACCCTAAAACCCTACCAGAACCCAACAACCGCGGCCAAAGCGCAGGTGCAGCCAGAGGTTCCCGCCCGCGCGCGCCCAAACACTGCGCAGAGCCAGGAACGACCCGGCCAAAGCCGAGCAAACCTGATTTAACGCTTTAGGGGTTTAGGGGTTTAGGGTTTAGGGTTTAGGGTTATAGGGTTCAGGGTTAGCCCTGAGGGTGATTTAATGCTTTAGAGGTTTAGGGTTTAGGGTTTAGGGGGATTTAATGTAGCCCTAAGGGTTCCGTAAGGGTTCCTTTAAGGGTTTCAAAGTGGGTGTAGGGTTTCAAAGTGGGTTTAGGGGGTTTAGGGTGTATATGGTAGAATGTAGGGTTTCTATACCAGGAATTGTGGGTTCCTCAAGGGTTCCCTTAAGGGTTTACCCTAAGGGTCCAAAGGACCCAATTATCAGGCACTTATGTTTTATATAGTAGTTATGTAGGTTACTATTTGGGAGAGTATATGATAATTAGGTACTTGGACCCTTGGGTAAGATAGAGGCCTTAATCATCAGCATAGGGTTTTGGAGGTTTGGGGTATTATATCATAACTACAGTAAGGAAGCCCTCTAGCAGTATTGGTATTTAAACCACGTATATTCCAGGATTTTGGGGTAAAAGCCCTGACAGTTTGGGGTTGACGTTTCGGGTTCTATGGGGTATACAGCGATATGTTAAGTAATCTACAGAGTCCTGTTATAAAGGGGGTTCTGAAGCAAAACTGACTGAGGGATAAAGCCGCAGATGGTTTAGTCAGGGTTTAGGGTTTAGGGTTAAGTTAAATAGGTTCAGACAGCTGCTCTTCTTTTGGGCTCACAACTTTGGAACAAGGACCACTGAATCTTTGCCCCTCCCCTGCCCACTGCAAAGCCTAACCCATCAACCCTTAGGACGAATTTTCTAAACCTTCCCACCCCGCCGGAGTTTTAGACTTCTCACCCCACCCAGCAAAGCCTGGGACGCAGATCTAACCAGGACCATCCAAGTACCCTCAAATTAGGGGTGTATGGTCCCAAAGTAAAGGTGCGAATATCTAGGGTCTCATAGAGGGTAGATGGAGGGTCTAGGAACATAGCTTTCATGGTTGATGAGGGTTTCATGTTAAACGTAGGAGTTAGGATTGGGGTACCCTTGGGGATAAAGACCCTCTCAATAAGGTCCCTTTTGATATAAGAGAGCCATTAGTAGGGTCAGGAAGGGTCTCCTGTAAAGGGGTCTCCCTGATACTACCTTGGAAACGGCTCCAAACCCTGAAAAACAACTGCACTCTTGAAGCTGGCACTCACAACGTAAACGCATAAAGTGTCGAATCCCAAACCTCTACAGTACCCATGCAACCCTGCAGTACCACGTAGCAAAATCCCCAAGGAGGAAGAAAAATCATTGGCAAACCCTAAACCCTAAACCCTAAAATCCTACACCCTATAAGCCCGCAGGCCCAAACGATCTCTCGAAATCCCCACAGAACCGGTCTGGGAATGCCCTGAATCCCCAAACACCCTCTTCAGAATTTAGGGTTTATGGCCTTAGGGGTTTAGGGTTTTAGGGTTTAGGGCCTGTTTAGGGCCCTCAACCCAGCACCCTACAGCCTAGCCTTAACCCGTCTTTTGGAGGAAGGTTGCAGAGAGCATCAGCACAATGGTCATGCCAGCAACCCAGTCACCCGCAAGCTCTGGCTTTGACCTCGGTGATGCCAGGCTTTGGCAGCGGTTTGGGCCTAAACCCTAAACCCTAAACCGTATTGGGGCCAGAGTTCAGGGCTTGGAGTATACAAGGTTTCAATGGGTTTAGGGTTTAGGGTGTTCATTACCAATCAGCCACAGCAATAGTGCAAATATGCAATAGGGTTGGGGGTTTAGGGCTTTATAGTAGTTCCTGTTCGTGGTTCATATTTAATTTAGAATCCTATAATGTAATCCCAAAAACGAGCTTCACTGGAGCCTATGGGTCCAGCCTAGAACCGGAATCGGGATAGTTAATAATAGCATTCATTGTTTGTACTCCTTCAGGAAGCAGCACATAGTAACAACCCTATTCCAAGTAATGTGGCCCCTACCTAGACCCCCCAACTCCGCTCTAATACTCCCAAATACCAACTGTTAAGGACCATGAGGGCTCTATTAAAGGGCCATTGGGGGGTCCTGGTACATTACTGGGTAAAATATAGTATACAAGGATAATCAGGAACCCTACCGCAACCTACCAAAACCTGCTTTTTTGTAGGTTATTATTATAAACCCTAATATGGGATTTATAGGGACCCTACAAAAAAGTAGGTTCTGGTGGGTTAAGGTAGTTGTTTCGGCCCCCATACTACTCCACAACCTATGTACACGTACCCTCCAAAACCTACATTTTTGTAGGGATCCTTGGTATGATATCTTTCTGTAAGTCCTTAAAGGGTAGGTTATCTGGGGTTAAGGTACACCCAAGTCCTTAAAAGGTAGGTTATTTGGGGTTAGGGTACACCCAAAGTCTTAACGTACTAATTAACCCCAAACCCGAAATCCTAAACCCTGAATCCAGAACTCTAAGTCCTGTAACCCTATAAAGCCTGAACTCTGAACTGGAAAACCCCTAAGCCCTGAACTCTGAACCGTTTAGAGTTTAGTGTTTAGGGTTTACACCAACGAACTCTGAACCGTTGACAGTCAGGGTTTAGGGCTTAGGGTCTACCCCCAACGAAAATTGAACCCTCGCCCGCCTGTCTCGGCCCGTGGCAGGGTCGAAATGGCACGAGCCAGCCAAGGCGATGGCTAACTGTGCCAAGGCGATCCTTCAGTTCAAAGAAGCGGCTAAAAGGTTCCATCTACCTTAGGGTTTAGGGTTTAGGGTTTTTGGGGTTTAGGGATTCTAAGGTTCCATCTACCTTAACCTTCCAAACTCCACTTTTTTTGTAGGTTACTATACACCCTAAGCGAATCTAAGGTTCCATCTACCTTAAGCTACCAAAACCCACTTTTTTGTAGGTTATCATTATAAAACCCTAATATGGGAATTTTTAGGGACCCTACAAAAAGTAGGTTCTGGTGGGTTAAAGTAGGTTTAGGGTGATTTTAAGGTTGAAAACATGTCTAGGGTTATTTTAAGGTTTAAAGCAGGTTTAGGGTTTAGGGGTTGATACAAGGTCCTTGATGTTTGCGGGGGGGGGGGTAAGTAGGGTTTAGAGTGCAGGGGTTTCTTTTGGTCGTTTAGGGTTTAGGGTTGTGGGGTTGGGTCCAGGGCTTTTAGGTTTGAGGTTCGGGTTTTAGGGCTCACGGTAAGGTTAAAAGCATCTGCAGGGTATCTTGGTCTCGTGTCTAGCGGTGTCGGGTTTCGGGCTTAAGGTATTTATCCAAACAGCAGGTTAGCGTCCGTATGTACGCTGCAAGCCTCTTGGGACTCATTCTTCTACACCCTTCCCGGGCCTCCAGGTAGGACATTAAGGCTGAGGGAGTTGCCGTGGACCCGTTAAGACCCCAAACCCTGTACCTGACTAGCAAAGGAAACCTACGGTTTCAGATTTCCGGGCACTGACAGGACATACAGCCCGGTCTTTCCAGGCACGAATTCCTCGATCACTGCATTATATGACCATGAACCCTACACTCCCTGGTCCAGGCTCGCAACACCCATCCTAATAAGTCAGTTATACAAGCCCCAAACTCTGGACCCACATCAAGCATGAAAGCCCATAGGACCACGTTATATCGAAGACTACCATAACCTTTATCGAGGCCTAAACCCCCAAACCCTAAACACTGAAAGGAGTCCTCTAAACCCTAAACCCTAAACTCAAAACCCCTAAACCCTAAACCCTAAACCCAAAACCCTAAACAATAACACCCTAAACCCAATGAGCCCTGAACCGGAAATCCTCTACGAGAGAGCCGGAGTCTGCATGGTGCACCCTCAGACCCAGCTACTGAGACCGATGCTTGGGGATTTGGGGCTTCGGGACTCGTAACAGGTCCAGGGCAACACGAGGGTGGTTTAGGGTTTAGGGTTGAGGGTGCTATAGGTGTTCTGTGAGTTCTCCGGGGCTTTGATTGGGGGCTAGTTACGGTTAGTTCACATAGATGCCCAAACCGATGGCCTCAGCCAAAGAACTGCCCGTCCCGTGCTTAACCTAATCTTACGCCCTTGTTGAGCCCATGTTGTTAAGCGCTTACCATGCAAGCCTTCTTCATCCCTCTTACTAAGGCCTTAACCCAAAACTCGTATACGGCTTCCAAATCATCTAAATCCGGTGCCAGCGTCCATTGCACCAGCAGCAGCTGTTGGTGCAGAAGCACACGAAACCTGCGCATTTAGGGCTTAGGGTTTAGGGCCTGTTTAGGGTGCAACTTCATGACAGGATTTCGAGATGTGTTCTTGGTTTGGAAACACCCACACATGGTAAAAAGCAGTTAGCGACGACCCTCGTTCGCTTCTGAAAGAAACCGACCTCTACCCTTGCTGCCCTGATACATGGCTACTCTTACTACGGCACCATATATAGTTTGGGAACCGAGAAGAGACCCTAGTTTGGACAACCAGCCATATGGTGCCACAGGCCCAACCCAACGCTTCAGGCGAAAAGGGTCATCTGCACCCCAGGGTCAGGAACCATAAATCACCACCATCAGAAACACGATTTGGGTAGTTGTCAAAATTACGGCCCCTTTTGGGGTACCCTAAATAATAGGTGCCGTATTATGATACCGCCACCCACCTAGATCCTGTCCTATTCAAGCGCATTTTCCAGAGCCGCTTACAATTTCGGCCGAGGACCCATCACCATTTCAGGACATCCTACGCACCGTCAGCACGGAGGAATTGAGCACCAATGGAAGCCACAAAAAAAAGGAGATGTCTTTGATGACGACGATTGCGACGTACAAGCGGACGAGGGGTTCGAGGTACATTAATGAAGTAAAAATAAAAAAGGGCTTCGGAGGAGCGAGGGCATCAGCGAACGAGGTTTGGAACTTCCAAATTCAAAAGATTCAAAACCCTCAAAACCTGGTGGAAACCTAGCTTGTAAAGCATCTCGCTTGGTGTCTGAAGGAATCAAGGTGCTGAAGCCTTGGGCTGAATGCAGCGCAGAGAGTGATGGCAACGAGTGCAAACGCTTTGAACTCTCCGCCCTACACCACCCCTACTCCCCAGCACTGTGAATTATGAAGCCTGAACCTTCACCTTAAACCCTAAACCCTAAACCTTAAACCCTATAAACCCTAAATCTTGAACCCTAAACCCTAAACCTTAAAAAACCCTAAAACCCTAAATCTTAAACCCCAAAGCCTAACTCCCAAAAACCTAGCGACACAGGGATCGTCAGCCCTCCGGTCTTAGCGAAGTCCCGAACCCCCAAACCCTGCACCCTAACCCCCATACCCTAGCTTAAGAACCCAAAACCTACTTTTTTGTAGGGTCGCTATAAATCCCATTTTAGGGTTTATAATAAGAACCTACAAAAAAGCGGGTTTTGGGTTCTTACCCTAAATGAGTAATGTAGGGGCCTTCATTATCAGAATAGGGTTCTAGGGTATATTATGCTATACTTCTAATAAGGAACTCCTAAAATGGTATAGGTAATGATTTCGGCCCCTATATTACTTCTAAATTGAAATCCCTTTTTTGAGAGTCCCGTTTAGGGGGCGTAGGGTTTAGGGAATAAAATTGGGTTGCTTAAGGTAGTTCTCTAAACCAGGATCCTTTAAGTCCCTAAACTAGTACAGCACCATCATGAAAGAACCCTAAAACGGACCCTAACTTAGAAAACTACCCCATATAGCACCCATACAGAAACCCTATACACACCCCCACGAAGCTCCCTCAAAGGAACCCGAAAGGGTCCTAAACCCTAAAAGGCCTCAAACCCTAAACCGTAAACCCCAAACCCAAGCCCTAAACCAAAGGGTCCTGCCCTAAGCGGTTTAGGGTTTAGGGTTTAGGGTTAACCCCCAAACCCTAAGCCCTAAACCCTATAAGCCCTAGGGTTTAGGCTTCTTGGCCAGGCGGCAGGACGCCGGTGACCTCAAAGCGCAGGTTTGTCACCAGCTTTTGGGTCTAAGGGAGATTGGGCTTAGGGTGTATAGGGGTTAGGTTTAGGGCTTGGGGGTTTAGGGCTTAGGGTCGTGCCCCGGGCCGATGCACTTCACAATGAGAGGGTAACAAGAGTGACAAAACCAAGAATGTGTTCATCAGGTTTCCCGAAAAACCCTAAACCCTAAACCCCTAAACCCTAAACATTCAAACCCCTAAACCCTAAACCCGAAGTCCTAAACTTTAAAGCTGACCGAAGATAAGCAGCTCGAGCATTTGTTCTAGAAGATCAATCGACAACCGCTCCTGAATCTGGGGCCCTAAGCAGACATGATCTCGGCTTTATTAGAGATTGGCACTTACCCAAAATTCTGGTTTCTGGTGGGGTTCAGGGTTTAGGGTTTAGGGGACCCCTAAACCATCCTAAACCCAAAGGCCGAAAGAGAGAGCACCTCGTGCCGATTCAAAGCTTCAACCCGTGAAGCGCTGAACCTAAAACACCCAAGCCCTAAGCCCTAAGCCCTAAACCCTAAACCCATAGACCCTAAATCCTAAACCCCTAAACCCTAAACCCCTAAGCCCTAAGTCGCTAAACCCTAAAGAACCCAGAGACCCTAAACCCTAAACCCCCCTAAATCCGAAACCCCTAAACCCTAAACCCCTAAATCCTAAACCCCTAAACCCTAAACCCCTAAAGAACCCAAGCGACTGCCAGCCGAAGCCTTCAGGTCGGGGGTTCGCATGTGGGTAGTTCTCTAAATCCGGGTCCCTTTCAGGGCCTTCTGGGGTCCTTTTATCAGGTTTAGGGTTTAGGGTTTAGGGTTTAGGGTTTATGGTTTAGGGCCTTCTCTTGGGTTCATTTAAAAGGGGGCGCTAGTTTATAGAGAACTATACCCCCCAAAATAGGGCTTAGGGCGATGAGTAAACCCTCTCCCTTAATGATAAGGATTGTACACTCTTAAAAAAAGCCTAATTTGCTAGAGCCTCTCAAGAAAGGGGTGTATATCAATCAGGCATCTACGAGTCTACAGCATGCAGAGCCTATAAACCTTAAAACCCTATAAACCCCACACCCGAAAACAAACACACTAAAATCCAATAAATCCTAAAAGCCCTATAAACCCCAAATACTTAAGACCTTTCAAACCGTAAAACCCGATATAAACCCTGAAGCCCTATAAACTCTAAAACCCCTAAGAAAACTCAACAATGTTGTGTTTTTGTGAGGCTTTTTAGTGTATAGGGCTTTAAGAACAACCCAGGAGCTCCACCGTTCTTGGCTTCGCCACTACTGCGAGCAGCGAGCAGGAATAACAGAGGGAAGGGCCAAAGGAGCTTTAAGGCTTGGTGGGTGGGGTGGGGTTTAGGGTTTAGG
>CAJNDV010000532.1:6888-17155 GCA_905221635.1 Symbiodinium sp. CCMP2456
CTGCTAGTACTGCTAGTACTGCTAGTGCTACTGCTACTGCTACTACTACTACTACTACTACTACTACTAGAGCAGCAGTAGTAGTGGTAGTAGCATCAGTAGTAGTTGTAGTAGGAGGAGGAGGAGTATACACTGTATATCAGCTGAACATGCACATACAGATGTACGCGTTTGCAAAACATGCGGAGCCATGTTGGGTTAGCATTTGTCGCTCTTGCCTTGCCACTCTCGTACTCGTTGATCACGCTACCCTGGACAACTCCAGATCATAACAACTTGATGCATTCAGGCTTTTGGCTTGGGGTTGAGGTTATCAGTTTGTTCGAGAGGTAAACTTTCGCTACGGGGTTAGATTTGCAGTCTACTTCTTGCAGGGCCTTAGGGGGTCTTGGGGGTTTCGGCTTCGGATTGGGCATGGAGGGTTCAGGCGATGGCACAGTCTCTGCAGCGCCTGGCATTTTGGGTTTCGGAAATCGGCCCTAAATCCTATTAAGCCCCCAGAAAACCCCAAACCCAAGCATAGGTCATGTAGGAGCCAAGATTCGGGTTCTCTAACCTTCCGATACCCGACCGCACATGTGAAAGCCTACCCTAAGCCTGAATCCGAGCTCACGACCAACTGAAACGTCCCGCAGCAATCCAAAAGATGCAAAAATTCCGAACCCTGAGCGACTGTATTCTAGGATGGAGGCTTCATCGCCCTTAAGTGGTCGCACGGAGGAGTTTCAAGCAACCAAAATGCTGAAGGGATTGAGGTAAGCCCCTGACTTCAGCTGGCTCAGCTGCCTACAAGGCTGAAAAGCTCGAAACCCCAGGAAGCACTCAACTCCGTTGTAAACCCTAAACCCTTCAACCCCTGACCCCGGATCTGCGGCAGCCCGACATCGGTAGAATCCTTACAAAACGCCGATGAAGCCTATCAGGGTTTAGGGTTTCGGGTTTAGGGTTTAGGGTTTAGGGTTTAGGGTATAGGGTATAGGCTAACCCTAAACCCTAAACCCTAAACCCTATACCCTAAACGGTATAGGGTTTAGGGTTTAGGGTTTGGGGTATAGGGTTTAGGGCCCAAACCAGTCTCTAAACCATGGCCGGAAAGGTTTTGTCGCTGAGCCCTGCTCACAAACCCCTTGCAGAAATGATATAAAACGGGAGCCTTAGCACTTAGAATAAGGTTCTGGGTCACATTGTAGTGTGTAGGGTTTAGGGTTTAGGGTTTAGGGGTTTAGGGTATTGTATATGACTATAATAGCAGATCTAAGGAATAGCATTGGCAGTTATTGAGGCTTCTGTGTTTGCACCCCTTTTCCAACTCTCTAAACTCCAAATATGCGACCTTCTCGTTGATGGCAGTCGCCAGGGCGGTCTGCGTCATCTTCTTCGCTAGGCGCGCCTTTGGGGCTTAGTTTAGAGGCACGAATAACTAGAATAGGGCTTAGCTGACAATTGATGATAGGGACAGCATCGGTAATCGTTCAGGCCCCGATATTGGGCTTTAGAGATCATTAGATGGTGAGGTTCTCTGTTTTAACCAGTGTTTTCCAGGCCTTTGTACAGAAGGATCTCCGAGAGCTTCGACTCAGTTAAGGGTTTTTCAGTTTAGGGTTTAGGGTTTAGGGTTTAGGGTTGCCTAATTGGGATACCATTTATCTATATCGATATGTACATATACATATACACACACATTGTTTTCTTAGTCAAGAGTGTGCTTTCGGTATTCTCGGAAGTTAAACGAGGGGCCAGGGATTTGGGGAGTCCATCCTAAACCCTAAACCCTAAACCTTAAACCCTAAACCCTAAACCCTAAACCCTAAACCCTAAACCCTATACCCTAAACCCGAAACCCTAAACCCTAAACGGCTTTTCGGAAGTTCGAGGCCCAGGGTTCTCGTCCTGGCCTGGGGTTGAAGATCTTCGGGTTTGGGTTATGTGTAGAGGGGCCTTAATAGTTAGAATAGGGTTCTGGGGTCCTTTATGCTATAAGGGTAGTTGTCAAAATTATGGTCTCTTTTGGGGTACCCTAAATAATAGGTGCCGTATTAAATTAAGGACCCAAAGAGGGACCATAATTTTGACAACCACCCATAAGTATAACAAGGAATGTTAAGGAATAGTATAGGTATTTATTTAGGCTTCTATATTATACCTTTTCCGTCCCGCGACGTGGAATCCCTCTGTTTGCGAATAACCCTTCAAACGGCATGCAACTGACAACGTTCACCCAAGTTTGCCGGTATACCAAAACTGCCGGATGTACACGCGCCGAAACCCGAAAGTCCTTGAACCTAAACGTGCAATCCTACACTAGGCCCTCCCGTAACCCACCAGAAACTGCTGTTTTGTAAGGTCCCTATAAATCCCATATTGGGGTTTACAACAAGAACCTACGAAAAAAAGGGTTTTGCTAGGATAAGGTAAACCCTAAATCCTAAACCCTCAACGTCATCAACCAGGTTCCCGGCTCATATAGTGGCCCCGAGACCCCGAAGGCAGGTCCTTACATTTCTGCGCCGGGAACCCCACACACAACCCTTGGAAAACCCTAGCAAAAAAAAAAACTAAACACCAAACCTCCTGAACCCTAAACCCACAAAACCAACCAACCCCCCTAAACCCTACACCCCCTAAACCCCCTAAACTCCTACGCCCCCTAAACCCCCTATAAGTTTCTGCTTCCGCCTTCAGTTTTCTCGAGTGCACCGGCCTGCTGAAGGGCGGTCTTGAATTCGTGGGACACGGTGGCATGCCGGAAGGTCTCGCCATTCTCCTGTTAGAAGAGGGTTCCCTTTAAAGGGCTCCTTAAAAAGGGTCTATAAGGGTTACTATAAGGGCTACTATAAGGGTTTAGAGTGTAGGGGCCTTAATAATTCGAATAGGGTTTGGGGCTACATCATACTATTTATCATTATAATGAGGAACCCCCAAAATAGTATGGGTAATTATTTAGGCCCCTACATTATGCAAGGCTTGTTCTACGGGCGTCTTGAAGGGCTTCTTACAACAAGGGGCTTCTACAAGGGTCTCTAGTGCAGGATTTTGGATTTTAGAGCTAGGTGTCATACAAGAACCTGGTATCCTAAATCCTATAAGGTATTCCCAAAAAGGAACTACTATGGGGCCTATGGGTAAACCCTGCACCCTGGAACCTAATAAACCCTAAACCCTAAACGTTTAATTTGCAATGTTTGGGCCTTCGAAGGCGCCCTGTTGCTTGAAAGGATGATACGGGTTTGGGTTTTAGGGCTGAGGGGCCCCTAATGTAGAAACTAGCCAGTAAGCTCCTTATCATAAGTGTTCTTTGGGGTTCCGTGGGGGCTGTTCGGGGTTTTATCTGGGTTACATACGAGAGCTTCAGAAATTCGATACCTATAAAAGTCGAAACTCGGTACTACGGGTGATGATAGATAGATAGATAGATAGATAGATAGATGGATGGATGGATAGATAGATAGATAGATAGATAGATAGAGAGAGAGAGAGAGATATATATATATATATGTATATAGATATCCTGCATTACCCGTAATAAGGAATATACCATAATTTCCATAGTTCAGGGTCCTTAGGGTAATGCAAGATTCATATCATCAACAGTAGGGGCTTTCTTCTGAAGGCCGCCAAACATTGGACATTGTTAAGTTAGCCTACTTGGAGGACCATTGGACCTAGTAAGTAAGGCTATAAGTGCCGTAATTGGGGTTATAATTATAGTTACCTTATTTATAACCCTGGTTTTTTACGAAAACCTTGGAAACGCACTAGCAAAACTTTTATGCACAAAAGCCCCAAAATGAAACCCACACCCACACACAAACTCACAGACTCATGCACACACACACACATATATATATATATACATGCCTTTAGATTCCGAACTCGATCTAAGTAAACAAACCTTTACGAAGCCCCACCCCCAAAGAAAAACAAAGGCCCCAACCCCCAACACCTGGAATGGCCAAGTCCACCCCTCCGAAAAGCTTGGGGGTCGATTTGGTTTTGAAGGGGTGGAATGGCTGAATAAACTTGGGGTTTTTTATTAAAGTTCTATTTGTGGTACTACAAAGGGGCTTCAAAAACGGCTTTTCTTGTTTCAGAGATTTTTGGGTGGGGGCTGTAGGGCTGTAGGTCTGCCCTGTGTCTAGTGCTGTGGCTTTTTTGTTGGGGGGTTCAAGTGCCTAGAGTTGACACAAAAGGTCATTGAACCCTTCCCTCCTCAATACTTTTTACAACTACGAAAACCTCTTGAATTAGTATCTCTAAGTGAGATGTACCTCACAACTCAGGAAAAAACTTGGTGCCTGTTCTGCAATAAGGAAGCCGACATCATTATCGACATTATTCCATAGGGTTCCTTCATGTACCTAAGCTACAAAGTTCACCCGAAAACCTGTGCTAACTATCCTAGTTACCTTGACCACTAGATTTCAATCTTGACAAGTCGAAACCGAAGCCCGGAAAGCCGGACCTCGACCCGCATAGACTCCTTGTAGAACCTCATGGAAGCTGTCTCGAACCCCCGAAGTTCCGAAGCAAACACGGCCTACCCTAAACCCTAAACCCTAAACCCTAAACCCTAAACCCTAAACCCTAAACCCTGAACCCAAACACGGCCGGCTCACATCCAGCTTCTTCGCATTGGGCACCGTTGAGTGCGCCGACCTCGGGGCTGAGACAAAGGGCTTAGTATTTGGGGTTTTCCGGGTTCAGGGTGTTTAGGGTTTAGGGGTTCAGGGTTGATGAGGGTTTACGGCTTAGGGGGTTTAGGGGTTTAGGCTTTAGTGGGTTGAGGGGCTTACGGCTTAGGGTGTCCAAGGTTGCGGAAATACCAAGTCCTCTATGGGGCGTTTCGATATCTTGTGCTATAAGACTACCACGGAATTGGAAGACGCATATCAGGGACTTTGCGAAAATACTTTTGGGGGCCTTGATAATCACAATAAGGTTTTGGGGCCCATTCTACTATAGTAATTATAATAAGGAGCCCCGAAAATAGTATAGGTAATTCTTCAGGCCCCAACATTAGAAAGACCCCTTTGCCGTAGCTTCGTCAAATGCGGAAGCCCAGAGCAGCGGCGTGACTGGGCAGCCGGCACGTTGGTGCCACCTCCAAACCTGACAACTCAGAGACTCCAATATCCCTTAATTACGGAATATATACCTTAAATTATAGTAGGGATCCTACTACAATTTAAGGGTATATTCCTTAACTAAGGGATATTGGAGTCTCTGGGACCCACGGATCTCGGAGCCGCACTCGCAAGTAGGGGGCGTATGGCCCTAAAAGTAAGTTTTTTAAGGTCGAAAAGAGGGGCAGATGGAGGGTCTAGGTAACCGAATTGCCACAGTAATATAGGGTCCTAATAATTAAAATAGTGCTTTGGGGCCCATTATGCTATACTTATACTTCTAAGGAACCCCCCCCCAAAAAATAACATTGGTAATTATAATTTAAGCCCCTATATTAGCCATAGTTGTAAGACTTCGTGTGACAAAAGACTGGGCCCTGCGGTGCGACCGTAGCAAGGCTTCGGAAGGAAATCGAGCAAAATGCATTTTGTGGATGTTGCAAGGGGGTAAGAAATAATTAAGAAGAAGGACACAGGAGCTTGAAAGATGCAGCTCTTCTGCCACATACTGTACCTGCCGCTGTCATCACATTTGCAATGTTACCGCCGTCCTCAGTGTGCTCCTGAATGAAGAAAGTCGCCATGAAAAAAGCATCCTCACCACAAGAATCACCATCACCATCATCATCATCGTCATCATCTCCGTCTCCATCTCCATCTCCATCACCATCGTCGTCATCATCATCGTCGTCGTCATCTCCATCACCATCATCATCATCACCATCACCTTCAATATCATCACCATCATCATCATCACAATCATCATCATCTCCATCATCGCGCTAGGCGTCTCGGATAGTAGTGCTTTCTGCGGCGAAAGTCCAAAAGTCATCATCATCTTCTTCATCCCTGTGGTGATCATGGGCAAGACCTTCAAGATCCGACATCACCGGCACCATCTCTGCTGAAAAAGGAAGAGCGCAGGCCGATCTTGCAAAAGTCCCAAAACCTCATCGGCCCAAACACCAGAAACCGCGACACCCAAAGCAAAGGCCGCAGCTTCTTGTCCGTCTCAACGTAGCCACCTGTTCGGCGAGCGGCATTCACCTGTCCATTGTGAGGGAATGCAGCTCGACTAGCAGTGCATTTATTCCACCCAGACTTTACTCTGGAACAACCTCGTTACAACGAAAGGCATGTCCAATGGTCATTCGACTGCAGAGAACTGTTTTTAGTTAGAAGGACCCTAAAACCCCTAATCAATCCCTCGGCACTCTCTGTAACGGTCCCTCTGTCTCTTTGTCTGCCCTCCCGCTCCTGTCTCTCGCTCTCTCTCTTGCTCTGTCTCTCCCTCTCTCTCCCTCTCTCTCCCTCTCTCTCTCTCTCTCTCTTTGTCTCTCTCTCTCTCTCTCTCTCTCTCGCTCTCGAAACAGAAAGACATGTGCGAGCTTCCGAAGTGTCTTGCGCACATCCACGAGCCACCTGCACCCAATCTGACCACGCACGCAAATGCAGACCTTCCAGCCCTGCGGCAACTTCCCCGGCTTTGTATCCCTGCCTCGGTCGCGCTCTTGGCGCTCTTGCCCTTTGGGGCGGACTTCTGCCAGACCTGTACGAACCAGATTGTGTAGGATGTTTATGGCCTGCTTTTCAGGCCACTACTCCGAGTTCAATTCAACAGTTCAAGCCGTCCCGAATTGCTTGTCACCCGATGCGGCCGAGGACTTCCTAAGATGTTGCAGTGCATCTTGGTTTCGTATTGCATGAGCACCGCAGCTGACATATGGAAATTCTATGGGAACCTTCACAAAAGCACGAAAAAAGCCTTTCAAACCATCTATGATGCCATAGCTCAAAACCCATAGAAAAAATACGATATCAAACTATAAGCAACTTTAAACTCTAAACCCTAAAAGCCCAGACTATCTCAGGCCAAAAACCCCCCTAAACCCTAAACCCTATAAACCCTAACTTTCTCAAACAAAAGCCCCCCTAAACCCTAAACCCTAAAAAAAATGACTTTCTCAAACCAAAACCCCCCTAAACCCTAAACCCTATAAACCCAAACCTTCTCAAACCAATAAACCCCACCCTATAAGCCCTATTTTCTCAAACCCAAAAACTCCCCTAAACCCTTAACCCTCTAAGCCCCAACTTCTCAAACCAAAAATCCCCCCCAAACCCCCCTAAACCCTAAACCCTATAAGCCCTATTTTCTCACACCCAAAAACTCCCCTAAACCCTTAACCCTATAAGCCCTAACTTTCTCAAACCAAAAATCCCCCCCAAAACCCCCCTAAACCCCAAACCCTAAATCCTAAACCCTTTGCCCCAAACCCTAAACCCTATAAGCCCTAACTTCTCAAACCAAAAACCCCCCCCAAACCCCCCTAAACCCTAAACCCTATAAGCCCTATTTTCTCACACCCAAAAACTCCCCTAAACCCTTAACCCTATAAGCCCTAACTTTCTCAAACCAAAAATCCCACCCAAAACCTCCCTAAACCCCAAACCCTAAATCCTAAACCCTTTGCCCCAAACCCTAAACCCTATAAGCCCTAACTTCTCAAACACAAAAAAGTTCCTGGGTCCGAGCCCCGGGCGACCGGCTCCCAGTCCTCGGCTTAGAGCGCTTTTGGGGCATAGGGCTTAGAGGGTTTAGGGTTTAGGGCCTTTTGGATTTAGGGTTTAGGGTTTATAGGATTTAGGGTTTAGGGTTTAGGATTTAGGGTTCACAGGGTTTAAGGATTTTGTTTTTTGAGCTTAGAGCGTAGACGGCTCATAGGCTTTATAGGGCTTATAGGGTTTATAGGGTTTAGGGCTTATAGGGTTTAGGGTTTAGGGTTTATAGGGTTTAGGGTTTTCGGGTTTGGGCATTTTCGTTTAGCGTTTAGGGTGCAGATTAGGGTATAGATTTATAGTATAGAATCTATTTATGTATACTAAATCATGGTATGTTCTAACTATAGTGAGTTTCTTATTACAGCATAGTAGATTCATTTATCTTTTGTTACGGTATGGCATACCATAATTTTTGTCATAGTAGAGTCTATTCGTACGGGACTCCCGGGGCTTTAGGGTTTTACGGTGTTCAGGGGTTTAGGGTTTAGGGGGTTTTAGGAGCTTGAAGGTTTAGGGTTTAGGGGTTTAGGGTTTTGGGTTTATTGGTTTCTTTGTTTGCGGGGGCTTCGGCATTCTACATCTTTCGTCTTTTTTGAATGGGGAGGTTCAGAATTATCTAGGGTGTTCAACAAGGTTTGCGGATTTAGGGTATAGGGTTTAGGGTGCTTGAATTCCTTGAGTTTCGAGGGCTTGATTTAAGGCTTTGGGCTTGAAGGCGCTGCAAGGTAGGTAGCGTTTGAGGTTTGGGTTCAGGGGTGGTTTTGCCGGGTGCTCGATGCTGTCTAGTTGTCAGAGTTAAGGATGTACGGCTTTAGGTAAAACCAATCCCAAACCCTTAAGCCCTAAACCGGAAACCATAAACCCAGAAAGCCCAAAACTCTAAACCCTAAAGCCCCGAAGACCCCAAACCCAGATAAGATCCCAAACTAAGATGTTAGTGCTAGAGCCAGTCCATGACCGAAGAAGAGGAAAATGACTCCTTTGAGGTCAAATATTGCGTTTTCTTCCTATCTTTGCTGCTACTCTTGAATAGCATCGCTCTTCATATTTTGCTAGTATCGTACGAAATAGCAATTATGATTTGACGGCTTTGCGTATTGAGGTGTAGGGTTTTAGGATCGGATAGGGATGTAAGGCCTGCAGCGGCTAGGATTGTAGGGTTTTTGTCTCCAAGGATCTCAGAGCCCCTACTTTGGATTAGGGTTTAGGAGTGTAGGGTTTAGGGTTGAGGGGTGTAGGGTTTAGGGTTTAGGCTTTAGGGGTGTAGAGTTTAGGGTTTAGGGTTTCGGGTTTCGGGTGTCGGGTCCCTAAACCCTAAACCCTAAACCCTGCACCCCTAAACCCTAAACCCTGAACCCTAAACCCTAAACCGTATAGGGTCGGGAAGCTCTGTTGTACAAAGGCCCAAGGCACGGAGCTTGTCTGCAGCGATGGACCGCTAGGCATGACCTTGCTTAGGGCTCAGCGCTTAGGATGCGTGGTTTAGGGGTTTAGGGTTTAGGGTTTTGGGCTCAGCGCATATGATGCGAGCAGCTGCAGTGGAGGGGGCAGGCGTCTTCCAGGTAGCGACAACGTGTGTTATAGGTCTGTGGCTTCTAGGAAGCACTCAGTTGCCTAACCTCGTGTCGTAAGTACATGCGTGTGCTCTCGAACGCAATGTACTCCAGGACGGTACGTCGGCAGGCTACGGAGTTCACGAAGCGTCAACGACAAGAGTCATGGTTGAGGTTGCAGATGTTTCTTGTGGAGACGCTGCCGTGGGGTGTTGGGCTGTCTCTCCTCACCCCGCACTATGTGAATCCAAATTTATCCTTCACCGCGACCGCTTCCATTATATTACATAACCGAGCCTCCAACAGCCATACTGATTAGTCAGGGCCGTAAACATAGACCCGAAAAAGGGCTTAACACCGAAGTTCATACGACTTCTTGGTCGCGTGTCAGCATCCGGAAAGGGAATCATGTCACTCATCTTTTTACAGATCACCCGGCAAGCCTACTATCGGCCATGGGCCTCAGCCCAAGCACTGGCCCACAAGCACAACCCTTGGACCGTAGCCCAGAGCGTTTTCCCTTACGCCTTTTCGAAAGGTCTGGGAACATCCGGGGCGTAGTCATCATCAAAGCACTGCTTGACAAATTCGTTCTCCTCTTAACGGTCGTCGTTCACTTCGGCGGGTACTGCTGCTCCGTCTCCTACTTCTACTACTATCGGTTCGGCTTCCTGCTACTACCTACTACGCCTCTACTCCTACTACGCCTACTTCTCCTCCTACTCCCAATCCTAGTCCTACTCCTACTCCACTACTACTACTACTACTACTACTACTACTACTACTACTCCTACTACTACTGCTACTGCTACTGCTACTGTCACCACTACTACTACTACTACTACTACTACTACTACTACCACTACTACTACTACTACTACTACTACTACTACTACCACTACCACTACCACTACCACTACCACTACCCCTACCAGTACCAGTACCAGTACCAGTACCAGTACCAGTACCAGTACCAGTACCAGTACCAGTACCACTATCACTACTACTTCCACTTCTACTACTACTACT
>CAJNDV010000536.1:23177-33438 GCA_905221635.1 Symbiodinium sp. CCMP2456
TAGTTCCTTTTTGGCATTCCCTAATAGGAGTCTAAATATGAACCCCGAAAAGGAACTACTTTAGGGCCTATGGGTAATTACCGCGATCTCCGTATGTCGGCTCCCACTTGCCCTGTGCACGACTGCTACGTGTTCTGTGGCGCCAATTCTGGCAGGATTCCGTGCGGGGTGGTTGACCAGCTTGACGCGTTTAGGATAAGAGGTTTGATGTAGGGGCATCACTTTCAGTGGTGAAATTACGTGGAACCGTGCTGGTCTTGGTCATGGGAATACCAACAAGGCGCATCTTGAGATGTTTGAAAGGCTCGGCGTACAGCATCTTTTGCTCAGCTTGGAAGTTAGCACAAGGGCATACACCCACCAGCAAGTGGCAGGAGCGAAACCAATCGCAACACAAGTACTAGCTCATGTCCACCAAGAGTGAGACAATCATCGCTCGAGTTCCAGCTAGAGTAACTTCTTCTACTCGAAGAGCTCATAGAAGCGGCTCCTTCGATCAGCATGTAAGTCCTGAAAGTTCAGCACCTGATTAAACAGCTCGAGGAAGAGAGCTGAAACACCACCTGAACATGCCTGCCCCGAACCCCTAGCCAGACCCCGAACCCCAAACTGCCTAAACCTACGCCCTAAAACCCTAAACCCCCAAACCCCAAACCCGGCAGCTTTGGTACACGGCCGGTCCTCCAGGTAGGAGCCTCGCTCTTGATTCAGGTCCTGCGGCGTCTGTACAGCGTAATATAACATTAATTATGCCGTTATAGACTCGAACATACTGTATACCAAAATACAACAGAGTATCATATTATGTGAGATCATATCATATCCATATCCATCTCATCCCATGACATACCATATATGGTATGTCATGGGATGAGATGGATATGGATATGATATGATCTCACATGATATGATACTCTATTGTATTGTGGTATACAATCAATATACCACTGAACCCGGCCTTCACAATGACACTAAGTCTTGGGGTTAGCTACTCAGGCCCAAAGCCTTAAACAAACAACTACACCCAAATTATTTTACTTTGAACATCCCCACCCTAAAGATAATGCGTTTGCCAAGCCTATACGAGTTTCACGGTAGTCTGTTGGGATTGGGCACTCAAGGGAGTCTCACGGTAGTCTGCGGGACGGCAGTCTGTGGGGTTCCACAACAGGGAGTCTCACGGTAGTCTGTTGGGATCGGGCACTCCAGACGGTAGTCTGTGGGGTTGGGCACTCCAGGAGGTAGTCACAGCGGGCGAGGCGCAATAGCTGACTTATTCTAACAACCCCACACCGAGGGTGGGGAACTATCATTTCGATGTCCATGGCTTTCAAACGCTCTTCGCCGACACCTGCCCTCCGCGCCCTAAACCCTAAACCCGAAGTCCCAAACCCGACTGTAGTGTTCGAGTAATTACAACTATGATCAGGAACCTTGAGGAGGAGAATTGGTAGTCAGTTCGGCTTCTATATGAAACCCGAGACTGATGTTTTGTACGCATCTTGGGGAGACTTCTTGAACTGCTGAGGCTTTCGGCGGCAGGGTAAATACAGAGGTCGTCTTTGTAGTCAGAATAGGGTTTCGGGGAGTGCTGTATTTTTGGACAGTAAGGAACCCCGAAGAATAGGTCTGTGAAGTACTCAGGCCCCTAGAGGGTGAGGGTTGTAGAGTTTGGGACCTTGGAAAGCCATGCGCCCTTGAAAGCCTCCACCCAAAGATCTTTTTGCGAGCCAGAAATAAACACACCCACGAGCCACTGAGAAGTGTCTTGCAACCTCTTGGTTTAGGGTATAGGGTTTAGGGTAAGATGACCCTGTTCCAAAAAGTCTGCTTGATGGCTGGAGGCCAGCACCTGAATTGATGGAAGCTCGTCAGTTTAGGTGCCCAGAGATTAGGGTTCAACTATCTATACAACGACTCGGACGTGGGGCTTATATTGATGGTTCAGGGTGTAGAGTTTGGCGTAGGTCAACTACCTATAGTCTCCATTGTAGTTCCTTTGCTTGGTTAACCAAATACATATTTTCGAACCCTAATCATAAAACTGGAAAACCAAAACAGGAACCACAATGGAGACCCCTGATAAAGAGTTAGGGAACTTGCTAACCAAACAATTGTCCCCGTGCTTCTGCGGACCTCGTGCAGACCCCATTGACTTCAATCTGTCCTAAACCCTCAACCCTAAACCCTAAACCCTAAACCCTCAACCCTAGACCGACCTTTCGGGCTTGCGGCTTTGAGGTTTTAGTAAGAGCATTTCACAAACCCTGAATCCTACACCCCAGATCCTAAACCATTTTTCCTAACTAACCTCGAAGAGGTTCAGAGAGCTTGCTGTGCAAAATCTCCAAACTATGAGCCGAAGGATATTGAGTTTTCTGGGCATGCCGGGAGGGTTCTCTAGTGTTCACGCGTCGGGTTGGGGACTTAACCGAAAGGGTCCAAATACACTTACAGTATATATGTGCAATGACCTTAAAGTACTCCCTATGTTGTACTTTGACCTTAAAGTAATCCCTATGTTGGTATTTTGGAGCTTCAGTATATACTATGTTGGCCAATTTTGGCACATGGACCCTTAGAGTATTATGGCTTGATACCCACTGGTGGGCTTCACCACATGTTGTCGGTGCATCTGAGGACGCACAAGTTTCCAGGTTACCGTTTAACTTGTTGAAGTACCATGCATGGAGGACGTGACTACAACAATTTCGGCTTAATGGTGTCCGATGTAGCACCTTCAGATGACTTGCTGTAGCTGGTGCTTCCTCTACGACAGCTTTTACACCAGACCCAACAAAACAAGTCTTGGAAGAAGAGCTCTGGCCCTACGGAAAGCAGACAAATGCTGGATCCGAAACTGCACTGAAGTCCTTGTCGCGATGGATGTTCATGATGTGATCCGCCAAACTGCCACCTTCTGCAGGTTCACCATGCAAGGAGACGACACCCCCTATCGAACAAACCCTAAACCCCAAACCCTAAAGCTGTGCTTGCAACTCCGAATCTGGGGTCCGAGACCCTAAACCCTAAACCCTAGCCCACGACGTTCTGGAAGCGCCTTAGTGGAGGTTCAGGGGCTTCAGTGTTAAGGCGCAGGGAGTTGTTTCGTCAGGAGTTCGATGTATGTTGCCTCATACAGTTGAAGCCCTAAACCGTCAACCCTCAACCCCTAAATCCTGACAAGTATACCAAACCCTGGCAAATCATAGATCAACCATAAATCCTCATCAATATATAGTTAAGCCCTGAACATCCCTAAACACAAACAAACATGGTATTGAAATGTAAGCCCGAACCCCTATACAGTTCTCTGGATATCAGAGCATTGAGGTTTTTGCGGCCCCCAAAGCCCTAAGCCCAAAGCCCTAGACCCTTCCCCCCAAAAAACTCTACGTCCTGACCCCCCTCGCAACCCTGGGTGCGGGACGCTGATGTCGATGCTTTTGTCTGTTTAGGGGCGTAGGGTTTGGGGTTTAGGGGTTTAGGGGCTTAGGGGGTTAGGGTTTAGGGTTTAGAGCCCGTTTAGAGTTTAGGGTTTAGGGGTTTAGGGTTTAGGGTGCAAAGCTGAACTGTGACAGGCTTTTGGGGCCGGAGCCTCGGCACAGTGGCCGAACGAAGGGGTGCGTGTGTATGGTTTCTTTTTGTAAAAAAGTGCAATGCGGCCCTTTTCTGTGCACTCCTGTGTGTGTGTGTGTATGGGGTTTAGGGTTTGGGGTTTGGGGTGTGCGTGTATATATATATATACACATATATGCACACATACCTACGCGCTTATATATGTACACACACAGGGATACATTCATAGACAAACAGGTACATAGAAAGATGGATAGGTAGATAGATAGATAGATCGATGCATAGAGATGCCTAGATATGTACCCGTACATACATAAGAAATGATGATTCATTATACGATACACTTCGTACATACATAGGGTTCTGTCTGGGTGATACAAGGGAGCTATGAAAGTTTATAGGGGTACATAGCCTTTTGCCCAGGGGCCTGCATGAGCTGTTCAGTTTTGGGTCAACGTTTCGGGATCCAGGACAGTGCGGAGTTCAGCCAAACCTTCTACTATTATTGTGGTCAATGCTAGTAGCAGCATCAGCATAGTAGTAGTAGTAGTAGTAGTAGTAGTAGTAGTAGTAGTAGTAGTGGTAGTAGTTGTTGTAGTTGCTGTCGTTGTCGTTGTTGAACTCTTAGACTCTTGGACCCCCAAAGGCAGCAATGAGGACGCCGGTGTGACCTTACAATACTGTCGAGCCTCCACCGATCACCAAATTGACCTGAAAGCGGATGAGCGCAGTCCCATCAAGGCTCGATGAGTTTAACGGCTCATATCCGAGGGACACTTCAGGCACTTGCTGCTCTTGTGCTGCGACATGTTTCTAAGTTTTGATTGCCTGTGAAGTTGTTAACATTTGTACTCCTACAACTGGTATCTGCACTTTCCGGGCCGGTGGTACTCCCATGCTTTCTAAACTGTTGCCTGCGACTCCGTGGATGGGGTCGAGAGGGACTTCATTGATGAGGCCTCGATTGTAGTGTCCCTGCTTTGATTCTCATTGAAGAAGGACTCATATATCAGCAGAATGCATTAGCTGCATTACTTACTTCCCCAATAGGCCAGGGAAATACAAGGTTGAACTTTCAGATTGATACTAAATTATACGAACCAAAAAGTTTAAAAGCTGGGTATTGGAGAACTAAGATTAACTGGCGGACTTCTTCCGGGTTGCCGACGTCTTCAGAGGAGCTGGAGTCAGATCCCATGGAACTCCTCTGGCTGCCGCAGGGACTCTAGCGCTTATGGGGCTCGGACCGGAGGTGGCGCTCTCTGTGCCGGAGGTTGCCGAGTAATTCTCGGATGACGAAATTATCAAAGCTGAACACCTTCCCCCTAAACCCTGAAATCTCATCCCGAAATCCTAAGCCCTAAATCCTAAACCCAAATCCAAAACTTAACCCTAAACCCTAGCAGGCAAAAAACTGCGAGGCTGTGCCGCCTTCAACTTATCTGAACCCGAGAGCGATGTAGTGGCAGGATCTAACATTTGGGACGAGGTTTGCTGCCTCATGTGCTGC
Organism: Symbiodinium sp. CCMP2456; assembly: GCA_905221635.1. Classification (NCBI taxonomy): domain Eukaryota; class Dinophyceae; order Suessiales; family Symbiodiniaceae; genus Symbiodinium; species Symbiodinium sp. CCMP2456. The sequence goes on from CAJNDV010000536.1 coordinate 28,267, forward strand.
AGTATCAGCTTTTACACCGCACAAAGAGATAGTGTTCACCAACACCTGCACGACCACTACGACGAGCTTCTGCACAACAGCCAAGCGCCAGCAAAAGCAGCACGACCGGCACCACCAGCACCACCGCAACCAGCACGTCAGCATCACCAGCATCACCTCAACATCAGCACAAACAGCGAAACCAGTACCAGCAGCATAGCCAGCATCACCAGCACCACCACCAGCACCATCGCCATTGCCGTCTTCTTCGCCACGACAAGAGTACAGCTGGTGAGATAAATGCGACCAGATGCAAAGTAGAGCGGTCCGGTGCTACTGCAAACACTAGTCTGGAGTCCAATGCGATGCCCACTTACCCGGCGGGAGTATTTCATGTTGTGTTTCCCCCCTAAACCCTAAACCCTAAACCCTAAACCCTAAACCATGCACCGGATGTGGGGTCCTACATGAGGGGCCTTTTGGGGGTTTGGGGTTTTTGGCTTTCGTTTATTGCCTTAGCGAAGCTAGCCTTCATGTTGCAACACTCTCGGATCAGCACAGTACTAAACAATTGGGTTCTGGAGTTTACGGTTTTATATAGAAACCTAAGCAAGTAGAACAGAGTCTGGGGGGTATAGCATTGTCGTGACTATCAGACTAACTTTATGTAGGGACGAAATGAAGATTTATTCAGATGTCTATAGGTGACAACTTCTCGGATCTCAAATATGCGCACCCTCAATCCTAAACCCTAACCCCTAAACCCTTACCCCTAGCCTAAAACCTAACCCCTAAACCCTAACCCCTGAACCCGAAACCCAAACTGGGAGTTGGGTCTGACAGAGCTGAAGCGTGTTGCTGCCTCCTCCGCTGGCAGGCTTGACCTTCAGAATTGTCGTGCGTGAATGCTTCTTCACCGAGGGTTTCGGGTTTAGGGTTCAGGGACCAGGGTGTGGAGCTTTTCGTGGCAGGGAGGTAGAACTTCTTCAGCGGATAGTTCTACATCACATTTCCGCGTGACGAACACTTGACTCCTCAAAACCAAGTCCTGCCCCTCAACCATGAACTCACAAGCGCAAACAAGGTCAGCACTGAGTCACCCCCCAGCTCATGTGTAAGCCGTAAGCGCAGATCACCTTAGACACTGTTCACCGCTAAATGGGTAGTTTTCTAAATTTAGAGTCCGTTTTATTCGGATTTTTATAGGAGTGCCGTACTATTTGGGGACCCAAAAAGGAGAAAAAGGGACCCTAATATAGAGAACTTCCCAAATGCTACCGGCACTTCTCCGGCAAGTGCCACTTCTGCTGCTACTGCGCTTCGAACTACTGACGTGCTCTGTCTTGTCGGACAGATGAGCTTGGCTAGTGCGCTTTAGGGTTAACGGGTTTAGGGATATTTAGGGTTTAGGGTTCAGGTTACTTAGGGTTTATGGTTTAGGGTTTTAAGGTTTTAGGGTTTAGGGTTTACGGTGAGCATTATGATCTACATTCGAGGATGTTACACACATTCTGAACGCTCTTCTTGCGGTTTCTACGATCGACTCTCCGTGCTCATACTCGTGCTGGTACTGCCGACTTACAGTAACTGAAGTGAGGCTGTGGGTGGCATAACTCCTGCAACGGGAACTCTTTTGAAGTTGATAATCATCATGGTCGTCATCTATGTCATCATCATCATCATGATCATAATCGTCATCATGGTCATCATAGCGATCCTCATCCTCCTCATCATCATCCTCACCATAAAAATCATCATCTTCAGACTTGTCATCAGTGTCATCGTTTGCCATCATCAACAACACCAGCAGAAGCAGCAGCAGCAGCAGCAGCAGCAGCAGCAGCAGCAGCAGCAGCAGCAGCAGCAGCAGCAGCAGCAGCAGCAGCAGCACATAGCAAACCACAGGGTCGTGACAACCGTCAGCAGCATCATCGCCGAACAAAGTCTTCATCGAGGCCCCACGGCCTACATCATTCTCGTCTCCTGAACAGCATTCTGACCATCAAGCAGCAACATCGTCATCATCGGCAGCATCATCACCACCGTGAGCATTGTTCGCATGCTCCTCCGTGATGCTCTGACTGTCACGCTGACTGAAATCCACTGTTGCTAAGCCACCTCAGCACACCCTGGGAAAACCGTCAGTAGTAGACACCTTGCGTCAGAAACTTCAAGGCCTTCATCCAGCACTGCAAGACTGCAAGGAACACTGCGTGCTCTGTGAGGGAGTTTCTAGAAAACACGGCAATTTTTTGAAGGTAATACAGACCATCACCCGTGGGATCCTCATCCCAGACGCCGGCATGCACACATGCCAAGCATGAGTACAAAAACACACGCACACACAAACAACACACACACACATAACACACCACCCCTCAACTCCTCAAAATCCACAGGCCTTTCTGAAACCCTCATATATTATTGTACAATACTATAAAATTCCATTGCATATTATTGCACATTGCCTATGTCCAGAACCTATTGGAAAACCTTTTGAAAGCTTAGAAACTCCAGCGCCGAAAGAGCTCTTGTTTCGGGCTTAGGGTTTTGAGAGTGCAGGGTTTAGGATTTATGATCGGGACTCATTTAGGATTTAGGGCTACTTGCTTTGCAGCTTGACCTTCCCGGCTGCTGGTTACGCCAAAGCCTAAAGAAGAAGAGGGGTCTTATGCTATAAGTGCTATGCTGGGTTTTGCGGTTTAGTGCTTATTTGAAAATGGGTCTCAAGGTTTAGGGTTTTGGGGTACGGGATTTGGGATTGGTCTCAAAGGCATCATTTAACTCCTCAATCCTGCAACCCTTATAGATCAGGTATAGCCCGTCTAGTATATAACCCCGCTACAAGCCCTATGAGGCCCTATAAATCCTGAACCTCAACGTCCCGCCCCGAACGAACCTGACTGCTGCATCGGGAAGTCCGACAGGGGCGGACGGTTGCCCTTCGTGCCAGGCTGCAGAGTTCAGGGTATTTAGGGTTTAGGGTTTAAGGTTTAGGGTTTAGGGTTTAGGGTTTAGGGTATGGGGTGTCCGAAAATAGGGTGCCCTAAGATAGTACCCTAAATAATAGGATCCTGATTATAACGACCCCAAAATAAGGTACCCTAATTTTCGGAAGATCCCATATTTTGTGTTGCAAGGTTTGGGGTTTTGGGTTTTTGGTGTTTCAAGGCTTTTGGGGCTTAAAGGCTCTTCAGAGTATAGGGTTCTGGCTGAGGAGCTAGTGTTTTCAGGTATTGGCGGGTTTGGATTCCTTTCCACCACTGGGCTAAACTTTAGGATTTGGCACTTTAGGACTTTTTGGGGAAGGATGGCTTCTTCTTCCGGAACCTCAACATGAGGGTTCGGTGCTTTGGTTTTTGGATTCTTATTGGGTGGGTAGCCTTTCGGGACAAGGGGCCACGTAAAAGAGCCCGGATCGGACCTAAAGCAGGGACAGGTCTACCCCAGACAGCCGGAAGACACCGGGTGAGGGTTTAGGGTTTAGGGGTTTAGGGGCTTAGGGTTTTAGGGGTTTAGGGTTTAGGGTTTAGGGTTTAGAAACGCATGCCAAACACTGTTCAGCCCCAGCCCTAAAACATGCACTGTTAAGCAAGGCATAAGAGACAGAATGCATTCAATAATCACCAACTTAAGCTCAAAAACGAACGAGAGGCACCTGCTAGCAGCATTCCATGCCCATGCAAGTCCGGGGGGAGCCTCTAAACTGACTCAGCCTCCATAGTCTAAGCTCTACTTATCAACCTGTCGCCATCACCCTCGTGCCCATATCCCTGAACTAACCAAACCCGCAATCACTCCGAATCCAAACCCCTCATAACAACATGACCCATATCTGCTGATGTTAATGCCCCAAAATAGGGATTGGAGCCAATTATGGCATGATTGAATTGAAGCGGACGGTAAATGGGGTATAACTGTTAAGTGTACACCCTCGGCCCCAAGCCCTACGCCCTAAACCCTTTAGGCCCTAAACCTCAAGCCTTGACCAAGCCCTACGCTCTAAGCTCCAAGCCCTAAATAACCCTAAACCCGAAGCCCTAAACCCTAAACACTTCTCCTAAAGCTCTCAGCCCTAAATAACCCTAAACCCTAACCCCTAAACCCTTAACCCTTCTCCTAAGCTCTACGCCCTAAATAACCCCAAACTCAAAGCCCTAAACCCTAAACCCTTCTCCTACACTCAAACCCTAAGCCCTAAACCCTAAACCCTTCTCCTACACCCTTCACGGAACCCGGAAGCTTTCAAGCAGAAAGCCGCACCGACTGCCTGGAAGTTTGGCATGGTAGGCTCCTCAGTAAGGATGTCTGTCCCTAAGGGTTTAGGGTCTAGGGTTCAGGGTTTAGGCTTTAGTAGGATGTCTGTCCCTAAGGTGTTGGGGTTTAGGGTTTAGGTTCAGGGTTTAGGGTTTTAGGGTTTAGGATGTCTGTCCCTAAGGGTTTAGGGTCTGGGGTTTAGGGTTCAGGGTTTAGGGCTTAGGGCTTAGGGTTCAGGGTTTAGGGTTGAGTGTTCAGGGTTTAGGGTTCAGGGTTGAAGGTTTAGGGTTCAGGGTTTAGGGTTCAGGGTTTAGGGTTCAGGGTTTAGGATGTCTGTCCCTAAGGGTCCATGTGCCCATAAGGGTTCCTTCAAGGATTTAAGGGGCCTATAAGATAAGGGCACCCCCTAACCCCAAGCCCTAAACTCGAAAAGAGTACATCAGGTTGCACCATGAATCTCGTAACCTGTCAGCCGTTATCCCTAGCCAAAACTAGAGTCGCCAATGCACCTAGAAGACAAAGGAACGACCCTTGCGCAACAGGCATCTCCTTTTTTCAGTTCTGTCGTCGATCCTTCGACTAACGGATATCCATCCTCTTCTTGTCCATTCCCTGGGGCTCCAAATAGCCCAATGTAGGTACAATTTACAGACTTTAGACCCCAAAGTAGGTACTATTTGTATACCCTAAACCCTAAACCCCGAAACCCGGATTGTAAGGTAAACAAGCTTGCAGTAATAACTTCTTCGGCTCCATCACCCTACGGGTCCATGTGCCCAAATAGGATATACCTTGGCCTTAAAGTAATCCCTATATCATCGCCTTGGCGGCCAAAGTGTATACTGTACGATTTGGGCACATGGACACTTAAAAACTACGGGCTATAGACTATCGCGGTGTAGAAGCCCAGCGGATGTCGGTGTCGAGTTTAGGGTT